>JAOTQJ010090584.1:0-12059 GCA_025642045.1 Solanum sejunctum
GGTTCATTTATCAGAGAATTGGCCAAAAGAACATAAATTATATTTAAACCCAATTTGCAAAGGAAGAGGAATTTTTCAAATTTTCAACGTAAGCCAAACATACTATTTTATGCCAGGAGACCGGAAACCTTACATACCTCAATTTCTCTTGCCAACTAGCTCCAACGTAAGGTAAATCCAACTTAGACTTTCGGATGTTTAATTTTTATGAAATTACAATAACGCCAACGATTAATATCCATATTGTGCCTCAATTCCTAACTTTTTAGTTCCAAATGTTTTAAAAAAAATTTCAAGCATCTCCCCATAATATATGCCTCCCCGAGAATTCAACTCGACTCAAATAATCAATCAAACAACAATAACAACCTATAACATCAATCAACCTTTTCCAATGGCACAAGAAAATGCTATTTCAACGTAAATAGTAAAATAGGGAAGCAGTGATTCAGACTTACATCTACCGTATTCAAGCCTTCCTATACACTCCAAGAACCATAATACATCACCCCAATGCCAAACGCAAACCCCCAACGCTAAAACATAACATTATACCTTCGACGAGACTCCAATTCAAGCTTACATTCATATAATCATTTAAATAGTTTTCTAACACTTCTTTAACCCCATAAAGACTATTCCCATGACAAGTAAACACATAGCCATATGCAAATTCAATATATAGGTATATGCAAATTTGTTCCCATCTCGACCACAAATTCGAAATCCATAATTCCACTAACAACCAATCCTATTTTCGTGTTTTACCTTCATTTTAATACATTCCTAACACCTTCATAACCTTTAATTAACATAAACAAAGCTAAAAATTAACATACCTTTGAATCTTTCACTACACCCAAATTCTTCATAGCCACTAAACTAAGTGTTTTCTTGACCAACCAATATCTTCACGATACTTAGGGGCTTCAATATACCGAGATTGAAGTGTCAAATAATCAAAAACATGAAAACCATAATGTTTTTAAAATCACTGTAGCAACCCGAGAGGGTTCTATATATTTGCTCTATATTTTTTTCAAATTTGGCTAAGTATGGGACTTGTTGCTCTTGTACAAGACACCCTCTTATATATATAGGCAACAAGTTGCTACTTGGACCAATCAAAAGGTTACATATATATATATATATATATATATATATATGACCCCACCACAAATTATGCTTAAGGACCAAACATAAAAGAAATTTTACATTCGGTCCCAAACTTTATTAAATCGAAATAATTAAGGACTTTCGGGGTTTAAGATAAGTTACGGGTTCTAACATTGCCTATGTTATGCATTTTGTTTATGGTGTTTATCGCTTGTTGCATTGCATCCTACATACTTAGTATATTCAAAAGTACTAACTCATACTCTATGCCTACATGATGTGACCATGTAGAACTGGAGCCCTACTTCAGCATCCTTCTCCACGTGGCTAGTACGATTTCTCCCAAGCTTGTTGGTAAACCATCCATTCCGATGATGATGATTATGATCTGATTCTATGTTCTAAGACTATCTTTCTTTTAAGTATCTATTGACTATTAGGGTGAGCCCGGTTGCTTGTCTTGGACCCCGCTCTTATCTATGTAATAGAGGTGTTATTGAACATGATATGTATTATGCTATGAGCTTGAATCTCTCTTGACTCTTATTTATTATGATATGAAAGTTTTCCCTTAGCCCTGATTATCCATATTTACTAAGTTTTGCTGTTGTTTTCTTGCCTTTGCGACCAAGGATGTGTAATGATATGTTAAAAGATTTGGTTGGGGTCCCTTCGGGTTTCCCATGCACCGCGTAACATCTAGGCCCCAAACTTGGGTTACGAGAGATCGCCACCTCCATGACCACCTTCATGGTCCGCGAAATCCTTCACAAGCCATGAAGGTATCCCTGGAAGGGTACCATGGCCATAAACCGGAGGAAATCACGTTTTAAGCAACATTAAGGCTTCCCTTGGCCTTGGTCCTTACAAACCCTAAGTAAAATTTATATAGATTTCATGATAGAATCATCAATTTCATACAAGTAATATAAGTTCACATCAAAATAGCTCAATGATCATAATCTAAAATATATTGAAGAAATTGGGTAGAAGTTGTGAAGACCCATAAACATACATACTTGAATTGTATGAAAAATTGAGAAATTGAAGGAGTTCCATAGAAGAAAGAAGTCCATTCATGAAAACTCATATACCTTGAACAAGAAACTAAGAGAAGCTTGACAAATTCCTTGACACTAATGGAGAATTTCGGGAGTTACTTGAATGTTGTCAATGAAACTTTGAGAGCATTTTGTAGTAAGAGAAATTTTTCAATGTGTGCATAATTTAAAATAGGGTCAATTTGAGAGGTTGAGAGTTGTTTATAGGATGGAATTTAAGTCAAAAAAGTGTCTAGATTCTTTAAATAATGCATAGGGAAAAAGTCTAAAGTACCCCCACTTAAAAACTGAAAACTAAACACAATAGTAGAGCATGTCCATGATGTGGAGTGGTTTTAGCATAGGTCCTTTGAGCGAATTAAACTTTTGTTAGTTTTTGATTAGATTTGAAATTGGAAAGTATTTGAACTACCTTGAAGTAGGTCCCGACGTAGTCCTATCGCAGACCCTTCTGATTATAAATTTTTTTAAAATATTTTATTTTGTGATTCTCTTGACTTGAAAATTATTCGAGGCCATTCATCCAATATTGTACCTTATATTATGACATTTTAACCTTCAAAATTCTTTGGGTAATACACGGTCATCTCAATATCTAAATGATAATTGTTATTGTCAGCAAATCTAATAAGCGGTAGCTAATCATCCCAATTACTCTTGAACTCTAATAGACAAGCTTTCAATTTATCTTCTAGAGTTTGAATTATTCACTTGGCTTGTCCATCAGTTTAGGAATGGAAAGCGGTTCTAAGATTAACCTTGATGTCAAGACCCCTTTGAAAGGACCTCCAAATGTGTGAGGTGAATTAAGTTCCGCGATCCAAAATAATAGACAAGGGCATACCATCAAGTCTCACCAATTCCCGAATGTATATGTTTGCATAATCTTTGAAACTTTGGGAAGTTCTGATCGGTAGAAAATAGACTGATTTAGTCATTCTATCCAATACCACCCAAAATTATGTCATGTTGCTTCCGGGTATGAGGTAAACCTATTACAAAGTTCATATCACATCCTCCCATTTTCAAGTAGGAACCTCAATATCTTAAGCTAGACCTCCTGGTCGTTGATGTTCAATTTTCACTTGTTGGCAATTCGGACATTTCACCATAAACTTAGTTATATCCTTCTTCATGTCATTCCACCAATACACTTTCCTTAATTCTTTAGACCTTTTTGTGGATCTAGGATGAATAGAGTACCAAGAATCATGTGTTTCACTTAATATCATCTCCTGTAGGCCCATCAATATTTAAAATACACAAGTGGCCATGGTAATGAAGTACCCCATCTCCCACTTGGGAGATAACCTCAACCTTCTTATCAACCACCAACTTCTTCAATTCAACTAAGGTTAGATCCATGTATTGCTTTGCTTATACATCTGTTACCAAAATTCTGACCTATTATTCATAAGAATACCACCCTCATTCAAATCAATCAACCTTACCGATAGATAAGCCTATACATCTTTAACCAACTCTTTTTCCTTCTCAACATGAACAAGACTATCCACAGACACCCCACTAAGTTCATCGGCCACAACATTTACTTTGCCCGAATGATACAATACATTTATGTCATAGTCTTTACTACTTCCTATCCTTAAAAAATATAAGTACTTCCTATCTAGCAACCACTTCCAAAGTTGATAAAATACTAAATAAGGAAATGTATCAATACCAGCTATAAAGGGCCACTAACTTCAGAAAGCTAAGCAACTATCTTTAACCAAGTCTTTTGCTAGAAAATAGGAAAGCAGTAACCTTTAGTATACATGTAGGAAGTAAAAGAGGAAATAAGTAAAAATCAATAAAAACAATAAGTAGGAAGTAGAGAGGTCAATTGTCTAACATAACAAAATACAAGTGGCATTTCTTTGGACAGTGTTAAGGTACGTCATGTTAATGTACTAGTACATGTACAAGGGTTGTTTGTCTCAACAGATTCTTGAGGAATATATACATAAATCTAGAAGCAATAAGGTGGGATTATTGTACACTCGTATATGACATAAAAGACAAGCCATATAACCTTCTGACCTGTCATAGTCCACAAGCTAATGTTAACGAGGTGTAATATTAAGAGAAACTCCACTAATAGGATCACCAACTGATACATAGGATGATGATACAAATAGGTCTCCACTTCTAGTATTAGAAAATGAAGACGATGATGTAGTTTCACCCAAACTGGCTTTATTACCAAAAGGTTCAGCATCAGTAAATAGCATCATGTGGAGTATGGTTTCTAGCATCCTAACCACCTCCAGCATTGAGGGCCTATCTTCTGGTTTGTCCTGGCAACACTTTAGGGCCAATGCCATAAACTTTTCCGCACATTCAGAGGGGTAAGATCCCATGTTGTTGTCCATAATGGAGAACATTACTCCCGATTTATGAGACATATTTACCTGCTATTGACATTTAAAAGTTATACATACCTATGCTTTTATTGCTAAAATGCTAGACAAAGATTCACTATTTGTGTATTCTGATAGGTGTTCATCCAGTAGAAGTATCTCACGGACAATGTTTTTTCCATGTGAGATGGGACGCATGCCGGTTAAGATCTCCATAAATACAAACCCAAGGCTGTAGACATCACTTTTATCTATCATTTTATGGGTCAAGAAATATTTGGGATCAAGGTAACCCTGTGCATATACATATGATAATCAGTGAGATCATTACACAATTATTTCCTTAAAGTCAGACCTGAATGATAAGCATAGTCAGGCTTACAGGTGTCTCCTTCACCATTGTTGAAACATGATTAGGCAGAAAACCTTCCTCATCTTGGATAGGTGCGAACTGAGACAATCCCAAATCGCAACTTTGTTTAGAGTCTAAAATAATATTGCTAGCTTAAATATCCCTATGGAACACGGGTGGATCAGCTTCAGTATTGAGGTAAATGATGCCCTTAGATGCCCCCAGTGCAATCCCCAACCTGCTCCAAACTTCGAATTTTGTTTACATTTACCTGTCAAATCATGGAAATCACCTAGTCAGATAACAATACATATTTTCTTGACCAAAGTCGACTTTACGTTTATCACAGCTGCATAAAGAAACAACTTTTATTGTTATGCTAAGGAAAAGGAAGATGGAATATATGTTTCTCTGGCTATTAGACTTCCTATAGTATCTTTTCCATTATGCAACTTTTAAATTGGTTACCACCTTGAAATTGGTTTCTCTACAAACACAATAAAATACTGAAGCCTGCATTGTCAATTCATAATAGTGCTAATGACACTATATATGCAAGCATCAACTATAAATATAGCAACCCTTCACTGCCTCTTCACTCCAAAAACAAAACGAAAGAACTTGAGGAGGACTAATCATATTAAGCTGGAAATAACCAGGAAAGAGTTGCCTACCAGAGAGCCAGTCTCGCAAAGTACCATTGGGTATGAACTCATAAACCAGCATCTGCAAATGTATTAAAAAAAAGACTCATAATTGCTCACTGCATCCCTCATTGAGCCAAAAAAAGAAGATTTCAGCAGCTAATGAAAGCATTCTGTCTGCAATCATTTAGTCTGCTGCACATTCAGTTTGAACAATATCAATTGAAGTGAGAAATAATACAAGGTTTATGATGCTACACTAAATACATATGACTCCCTTTGATTGACATGATGAAAGGTGTGAATTATTATTGACTAAACCAGTTGGAATTGAACAGGTTTTTAGGTTTTATCATACCTATTCTCCTTCTTCGTCGTAGTACCCAAGCAATACAACTAGATTCCGGTGATGTAACCTTGATAATAGTTCTATTTCAGTCAAGAATTCCTTTTGCCCCTGAAGGGATACTTCTTTTGCTTGCTTGATGTCAATAATTGTTTTGTCAGTTAAAATTCTCTTAAAGACAAAACCATATCCTCCTTCACCAATTTGAGTTGAGGTATCAAAGTTGTTAGTGGCCGAGGCCATTTCTCCGAAGATGGAACTTTTAACACCATCTACTTATAGAAAGGCTTGATGCTACAAACCAAAAACCCAGTTCATCAATTTTATAGAAGGAATTAAACATAGCAGACTTGATAAAATAAAATTACAGTTAACCTAATAAAAAAACTTACACAAACATTTTCTTGACAAGATCCTTTGATACTTATCACATTGTCTAGTGATTAATATAGTGGCAATTATGGAAACAAAGGCAGTAACAGCACCTGCTGCTATAATGCAAGCCATCAGAACACCTTTGCTTTCTTTTTTACCTTCGATTTCGTGATTCACTATAGCGATTTTAAGATCATATGAGAAATCAATGCTGTTATAAGGAAATAAAACAGTTGAGTCATTATCTGGATTTCATGAAAAAGTGTCAGCTATAACATTTTGGCAAATAAAAGAACAACTAACAAAACATAAGCAAGATAAGGTATAGAAAACAAATGGTTGGATCAATGAGCAACTATTTTAGAAGTCCATTTACGAATCTTTGGTAACCAGGAACTAAGTTTTGTTAAAGTTCTAACGCATTGGTGGGACAAGGGTTATTTGGTCTCCTGATATGGTATTGGATAATACTCCCTCTTAAGCTAACTTTTGAGATTAAGTTAGACCCAAGGTCCATTTCTATGTCATGTCATTAGAACAGGATTCACCTCAATTCTCATTCTGAGGTTCGGCCTCCGTATTAAATTGCCTACACATAAGATTTCACACTTGGGCATAGTGTGTGTGAGTGTGGATGAAGACTCCCACATTGGGTGGTCTCTTTAATATGCCTTTATAATCCTCATAGTTTCTTGAGGCATGGTTCAGATGATGATGAATTAATCGATTATATTTCAAAAAGGTATATGTTCCACTCATATTACTGACTCCATCATACCTTTTTAAGTTATCACCATCTATCACCACCCCATTGTGCCTTTTGTATCATATTTGTCCTCTATTTTCATTCTTTATATCTTTTTAATCAAAAGTACTACAAACTTACTAATAAAACAACCAAGTACCAAAGGAGAGGGGGCGAAAAAGAGGCACAAATCAAAAGACAATCTGGTTTGGCCCAATGAAGGCCCAACCGGCAAAGGTAAAATAAGAAAAATAAATAGAAATACAAATCTCATACAATGACACAATTAGGAAAGTTCTTGACTCCTCCATAAGTCTATAGGTGAAGCACTTCTCTTATAGGATGGAGGCAGCGTATGATTAACGAGATGTTTGTTTTACATGCAAGTAGTGCTTGCGATCTTTTATATCTCCCTTCAGCTAAATCTATTGCTAGTTATTGTTAGGTATATGCAGTCAAAGTTGGTCAGGCCTGTCAAGTTAATCATTTTAGGACTCCCCTTGTTATCGAAGGATATACTCAGATATTTGTGATTGAAGATAGTGATACTCTCTCTAGTAGCTAAAATAGCATTTGTCCACCATTTTCTATCCATGGTTGTTCATCATTGGCCTTCTCACTATATCAAGAAATCATTTGGTTTTGTTGCTTGTGTTGGGTTTGGGTGGGTGGGTGGGTACTAGTATCCTTGCATGTCGATTGTGTGCCAATTTTTCTACAGTCTTAAATTGTCTTTTTGAGACTGATTTGGGAAGTTTAACATAGTAATTTAGGAGTTTGGAATGAGTCGGAGTGAAGTTGATCACTCTGTGTTTATTAGCATTTTCCTCCAAATTTATGTACTTATTTGATAGTTTATGTTGATGATATTGTTATCACCTGCAATGATCAGGATGGTATCACTAATTTAAAACATCTTTTTTAGTATTTTTACCTCAATAGAGTGAAGTGTTTTCTAGGTATTGAAATTATGCTTTAGATATTCTTGATGAGACAAGAATGATGGAATGTAGATCCATTGACACTCTTATGAATCTGAATGTTAAACTCCTAATTAAATGGGTGAACCACTCAGTGATCCTAGAAGATATAGGCAATTGGTTGTTAATTTAAATTATCTCACATTGACTAGACTTGATATCTCTTTTCCTAGACTATTCCAAGTCAATAAATGGATTCTCCCTATGATAATCTTTAGGAATTGTTGTCTGTATTCCACAAAATATGAAATCAACTCCAGGTAATAGACCACGCTTCAAGAACTAAGGTCGAGCAGATCATTAGATATAAAGAAGTTGATCGGGTAGGATCACCTTCTAATAAATGTTCTACATCTGGATATTATATTTTAGTTGTAGGTAATTTGGTGTCATGCAAAAGTAATAAACAAAGTGCAGTTGCTCGATCTAGTGTAGAAGCAGAATCTCAAGCAACGATAGCAAATTGTGAGCTAGTTTGGATTATAGAGTTGCTTAGAGAATTAAAAATTGGATAAACCAATTCAATAGAACTTGTGTACTACAACAAGTAGCCTTTCATATCGCATCAAATTGGTGTTTCATAGGAAGACTAAGTACATTGACTGTTACTTTTTCTTTACTCTGAGAAGATTCTATTACAAGAATTTATGAAGTCGAGTGATCAGTTTGTAAACATTTTCATTAAGTTTCTCACTGATCCTCATATTAACTATATTAGTAACAAGCTTGGGACATATGAGATTGTTCAAATTGGAAGAAGAATAGAATGTTTTATATTGTCCTACTTGAAAATGATCTGTAATGTAGAGTCTATAAATAGAGTTCGTTGTAGTATGTAAAATACATAATTTGAATAATATTTTCTTCTTTTTCTCAAATGGTAGTAGGGCCACGTACATCCCAACTCATTGTTTCCGATTGGCCCACCTGTCTTATATTGTCCACACTCCAAATTCCCCCAAGGGTGGGACAAGGATTATTCTCCTTAAATGATTTTTTGGATAATCCTCCTCTCATGACTAATTTGTAGGCTGAGTTAGGACCAAGGTCCATTTCTCAATAAACATCCCCAACAAAAACTATAAGGGTTGAGATTCTCTAGATTTGAGGCTCCCGAAGAGTGAATGGACCAAACAATCTAGGTTTGAACTACTCCAATTTTCAGCAGTCTAATTAAGTAACTGAGATCCTTCAATGTTCCTCAACTTAAAATAGTGAAATGTTTAAAAACTTTTGGGTATAACCAAAGAATTTATTGTCTATTCCACCCAATGTATATGAAGTTCTTAGAAGATCATGGATGGCCTTCTGTTGCTAATCTAAACTTTTTCATCGCATGAATTAAGATCCTTTTACTTGTTGACTAGAAGAGGCTATAATAGTCAAATATCTCAATCTTATTCACATGCTGTATGTCAATGATTCAATTGTCATGCAAATGTAATAACACTGCCTAAACCATTACAAGTTGAATTAGAATATATTTGAGCTATGAATACTTACAGTATGAATAAGGTCTGAGGAGTGTGAAATTCAGGAGCTCATATGGTCCAAATAGCTCACTTCCTCTGAATTCTTAAGAGGCAAAAATCTCATTAATGCGGAGAACCTCACTTTCATTAAAGGTATGCTCAACTTTTCAACTTGAAAAGCCTAACTTATCATAGTACTCAGTGGCCATCAACTCATGGGACATCTTGATGTATCAAAACTGGCACCACGATGTGCCTATTGTTGCCAATTTGACATCTTGATGTATCAAAACTGGCACCACCAGTAACATCTGTGGTGTGACCAGATTTTTGGCACAATTGGCATCGAACAAATTTCTTTGAGTTTGATCTCTAATTCTGCTGATTATTGGAGCTAGACTGTGGAGGAGCAAATTGGTTCCACTGTTGATTGTTGAAGCGACGATTGTTCCTATTAGACTGGTGTGACTTGTTTGTCTTCTATGCTACAACAACTGTGATATTGGAGGATGACTTCATGAGATCTTAGTTCTTGAGGAAAAGCTCATGATCTGTGAGCTTGTGAAATAATTCTTCAAAACTCAATGAAGAGTCTCTTCCTTTTATAATGGTAGAGATTTCATAATACTGTGGGTCCAATCCACTTAAAATCTTGACAATAAGTTCATCATTTGTTACTAGTGATCCAACAACCCTGAGAGCATCAAAAAAAGATCGAACTCTTGTGATTATTCTGCAACAAATTTAGAGGCTTTCTTGATAATTTGCAATTGGTTGCGCAAGCAAAAAATGCAAGTGTGACTCTTATTTGGGTAAGAAGTCTGAAAAAGTTCCCAGGTTGTCTTAGTAGATAGAGTTGTGGCAACAACTGGCACATGGTGGGATCGACAGATGCTATCATTGCTTGCTTGGTCACCTTGTTAGGAACAATCGTCGCTTCAACAATCAACAGTGGAACCAATTTGCTCCTCCACAGTCTAGCTCCAATAATCAGCAAAATTAGAGATCAAACTCAAAGAAATTTGTTCGATGCCAATTGTGCCAAAAATCTGGTCACACCGCAGATGTTACTGTAGATGTATGTCATTCAAAAAAGCATAATTATTTTGAAGCTAGGGCACACTTTGCATCTAGTTTGCAGTCAGCAAAAAGCTCTTGGGTTCTAGATTATGGTGTGACTCATCATGTCACGGTTGAACCTCACAATCTTGAAGAGTATACAAGCAATAAGGCATGCATAATAGTAAAATTATTTCTATTACTCATTCTTGTTGAACTCAAATACAAGCATCTGATTTTGCTTTCAGGCTTTCTAACACTGCATTTGTTCCATCAATTAAAAAGAATCTTATATTTGTAGCCAAAATTTGTTAAGACAATCTAACATATGTTGAATTTTTTCCTTTTACTTTTGTTATAAAGGGACCTGTATATTCAGAAGTCGTTGGTATAAGGCTAAAATAACAATAGTTCTATGAATGGCCACAGTGTCCACCCAGACCACAAATATCCATCAATCTTGTCTCCACAGAAGTTCCTTTCCAGCTATGGCATTGTTGCTTGGATCATCCTCATTATTTAAAATTTTATCTTGAAGAATTTTTCTTTACCTGTTGTTGCTAAAGAAAATTTTGAATTTTGTAATGCTTGTTCAAAGCACATCGTTTTCCATTCCAATGACTCACTTTATCCACTAATGTTCCTCTTTAGGTTATCTTTAGCGATTTATGGGGATCATTGCCCATTTTATCATGAGACAAAAAGCTATGTTACTTTATACACCAACTATACTTGGTTGTATACAATTAACAATAAAAGTGAAGTCATCTCTTTGTTCGAAAATTTTCATACTTTAGTAGAGAATTTTTTCAAAAAAAAAAACCAAACTTCTTTATTCAGATGGAAGAGGTAAATACGAAAGTCCTTAGGCATATGTTCAACAGAATGGCATTGAAAATGTAGTTTCTTTCACCTCCCTACACACCACAACACGTTGCCATAGCTTAACGTTGTCATTGTCATATTGTTGATATAGCCAAAACCCTTCTCTATGAAGCATCCCTATCACCAAAACTATGGTCTTTTGCCTGTCATCATGCTATTTATCTCATCAATTGACTACCCACACACATCTTACATAATAAGTCACCCAACCAAAAATCATTTGGTAAAACAACCCAACTATGCCCATTTTGGTTGTCTTTGTTATTTATTGCTTAAACCCTAAACCAAAAATAAGTTGGAGTCTAAGTCCATCCCATGTGTGTACTTAGGCATTTCTCAGAGCCATCATACAAACCTTTGGTTGGACATAGTGCATTCGAAAATATTCATCAACCGTGATGTTCTTTTTATAAGAACAATTTTCCTTTTAAAATAATGTTTATCCATATCAAGAAAAACTTTTCTCAACTGACTTGGGAAGATATTAACTCCAAAGAGGAAATTGTGATGCCAGCTGCCATTCCAACAGCCTTTACTGATATACCATCGCCTATACCACTGTCTTTAGAATCACAAAATACTCGTTCCTTCAATTCTAACCAAGTACCAGCAGCTACTGCAACTATTCCAGATAATTCTACACTTTCTTCTACTCTTTTCC
>JAOTQJ010090614.1:0-12057 GCA_025642045.1 Solanum sejunctum
AACTCAAATGACACCATGCACTGGTGCAAGATTAGAGACCACCTTTGGTTATACTTTGGAATCATGCACTTTATGTTGTTTATAGTACTTTCCCTTTACTATATAATCTGTGCACAGCTATAATACAAATGATCAACTGATCAACAGTAAAATATATTGGGATCGTCCCTAGCTAGTTTCTTCCTTAACCCCTGGGGCTACCACCTATCATAGGATCGTCACTGGCTATATGATTCTTCCATCCCTCGAGCCCATCAATAAATAACATACTTTACCTTTCAATTACCTTTGAGATGATTCTTTTGGTGGTAACAATATTGGAGCTTTAGGACTGTATAAGTAGCATGTGACATGTAGATAATAATACAAGAGAAGATGACAATGAAAAAAACTATGTTACACAAATAATGAAATGCGTATGAAATGGAATAACTTGTGAACTTTATTTAGTAACAAGAACCCATGTGACTTGGTATCCAAGCATGTATGCTGATTTGAAAGTTACTATTTATGGAAGCATGTGAACATGTCAAAGAGTGGAGACATGGTTAATAGTTGTGTCGGAGTTTTCAAGTGCCTTTATGCCAAATAATACAAAATTTAAGTGGCCTTACATACCTCGTTGTATGACCTCGTTACTGCCTTGAGATAACCTTGCCTTCCTACAAATATACATCTACAACATAGTAGGTGATAAAACTAACATTAGCACCTATTAGATACATCTTGGCAACCCAATCCCATAAGAAAACAACACACGGACAGCAAGCGGGTATTTATAAACTCAAGCGTATTCTTTCAACCTTTCCACCCCTAATTGTATTTTGTAACACACATTCATATGTACACATCATGTGTAGCCTATTTTAGTGCCACAACAGTCTTACAACAACCCACAAAGAACAACACAAACAATTCCACATAACCTACAAATGGACAACATAATATTACCTCTCTTCGCTACATTTGAACCTCGACAATTCCAATCCTGTTTCAACTCTAACCAAACTATTCTTAATACATCTATATATAAACACAGACTTGAACCATTCTCAAAACAGTAATGAATTAGTCATTAAGGACATGAAGAAATAGTCTTCCATCCAACAACCCACATGTTCATACTAAGAACACAATTGCGATATCATATAAGGACTCACTTTTGTGGATTGTAAAAGTGGTCAAGCGGCCTGGTTTCATTACTATATAACCAAACTTTGTTAAATACATAAGTATTAATTCATAATACAACCAACCAAGATGAGAAAAACCTCTTAATTAACAAGAAAAGTTCACAACAATCCTTAGGATACATGCTGTCCAAATTTCCAGCACCAACATACTAGCATGTAGTTCTTGCTTTTCATGAAGAAACCATACTAAATACACAACTATAATTACTTAACATAGCCTTCGCGATTCAGGTTTCCTTCAAGAGCCTTAGAGGATTGTATTTGCTGCTTGGTAAAGTGAAATAGTGAGAAGACAAAAGTATTTAGGAAAGGTGAAAAATTGTTTCAAGTAGAATGAATTAAGGGGCTTCTTTTGAGCTGTTTATATAGACTCTTTTGGCCGACTTTCTCTTTCATTTTTGACCACATAATAGCATATATTAAGAGGCTGGTGACGAAACAGCTTGGCCCTCACAATTGGGCCTAATTGGGTTCCAAAGTTGATGGGCTTAGGCTGCCCATTTTCTAACTTTCTCTTCACTTTTTTTGAGCCCAAATTATCCAAGATATTGTGTTGTCTTTGGGCCCCTTTTAATATCCTCCTTCGGATGAACATATAGTCCATTTATGATGCTAAAACTTGGGCCAATGTTACACCCTTATTTATTCATAATTGGACTTGGATAAATTCGACATCGGGAGTCATCTCCATTTAGCTAGCAAATTTAAGCTAAGCAAGTAGGTGACTCATCTGCTAGCTTCTTAAGCTCTACAAGTACCTCAGTTCTTTTACTTCATTTAAGGTCGTGATCTCCTCAATTTGACACAAAATATGTATACACTCGACCCTCTTAAGCATTAGATGCACATATCCCCCTATAACATGAGATTCGAGCACTTTTAATAATGGGCGGTAATTTGACCAAACCATATCATATTTCATTTGCATAGTACTAACATTGTAAGGTGTGGGGTGTTACAACTTTTAATATTTTTTGAGTATCTTTTTCTCTTTCAATTGTGCCTCATTTTTGAACTTATTTTTGCTATTCTTTTCATTTCAAGGCACTTTTTCTTCCTTTTCTCTCACCCAACACATGATCTTCTCTTTTTTCTTTCTTTCACTACTAATCACCTTATTTTTTTACTCTACCACAACACAAGTCACCTTCAACTTAGGCATTTAGCCTGAAGTGAAGTACACAATATTCGCTCCCTAAACCAAGGCCACCTTTGGTAGCCACCCTCAACATAGGCTTTTTGCCTCAATCAAGGTTCATATGTTCAAGGATAGACCACGGCCAATATCAAGGTATTTCATAAAATAATGTTAGGCTAACTAGGTGTTAAGAAAGAACAGGTACATATAAAACTCATACATGTGGAACAAGGGGTCAACTATTTGATTTGGTAAGTCATTTAGGCAAAAGTGGACTATCTTAAAGAACAAAGGCCTAAGATCTTTTACTAATCAACCAATATATCCAATCCAATTTTAGAGTAACAAGGCAAGGTTTGAATCAGTACATAATGCATGAATGTGTCAAAATTATCTCCCACAACATACATGGCATTGCATGCACAATTAACATAGACTTACATGTCATGCTTCAAGCATCAACTTTTTCTCTTGGTATCAGAACAAACATTGCTAGATAATCACATGCAAAATTACAATGGTAACCAACAATCTAAAAAATTTTGAGATAAGCTCTTTTTAAAAAAACATTTATAAGACCATTCAAGATTATATACAAGCCAAAAGTAATAATCTATATATATCTACATATTATCAACGACACCTAAACATGTTGGTTAAATAAAATTACACTCATACACAAGGAAAGAGAAATACTATAATAAAACCTTGGGATCAAAAATTAGATAGTTATGGACTAAAAGCTACTCAGACTTCAACGTAGTCCATAACTTCCCATACCCTACCAAAAAGATGATAATTTGTCCTCAATATATATATATATATATATATAAACCTAAAATTAAACCAATTATCCAACATAGTGAATAAAAACCAAACATCCAACATAAAACATCTATCAAAGCAATAACAAACAAATTGCCTAGAGAAAAACAACAATAAGAACAAAGTATCCACAAGTATCAATAAGGACGGGGGGTTAAAAGTATTAACACATGCTTTGGCCCTCTCCTCTGAGTGGTGGACCATTTGACGAACCCATGGTTTGACTTGGCTCATCAACCTGCTCAGTTGGGCCTCTATCTTCACTAACCTAAGCACCAATGCCTGAAAGGCAAAAGAAGACATAAAAGGGTAGTCTGCTAAAATAACATGAGTCGTAGAAGGTTCTAGGGCAGGAGCATTTGAGGAGTGCATCACCTCGGTATTAATATATGGAGGCTACTCTGGTGCAACTAAGGTAGAGGCGGTTGGAATAGGAGTAGACTCCTCAGTGTGTAGCTCTAGAGGAAATAGATCTGGAATAGGAGGAGAAGTTGCTCGCTGTAAAGCCATCGGGTTCTCATCAGCCTTGGTCAGGCTAGGATCCATAGTTCGTAGGGCCTCTACATATGGGTCAAGGTGGAGAGAAATACAAACTTTTGTTGTATTGCATAGTCGATGTATCAAGATGGTGAATGGCAATAAGGTATCAGTCCAAATAGTGGACTCATAAATCTGCTCCACCATGATGCGTGCCCAGTCTATCTCATAGCCAGCAAAGATATTGTCTAGTAATACAGTCCGCTCTAAAGTAATCACATTATACGTAAATGTAGTCCATATGTGCAATCAGAAAATGGACCTCCAGAATTTGGCCGAATAGGAGAGATGAGCCTTCACTATTAGCTCGACGTGGTTTATGACCCATGTTGGTTCGACACCACCCTTGCAAATCTTGCTAGCCACCAATCAGAGAAGCTCAATTCACAGACCTACATTCTTTCCTATCACTACTATCCTCATCTTTTCAATCCTGTCATTATACTCGGTGGTGGAACATGACACCCTATAACTAGGCCCAAGTTGAACCCTGCGAATGGTGTCTTCTGAAATGTGAACTCTCTAACCCCATACTAAGACCTCCCGTAATGTGGGATGATCAATGACCTTCTTCCTCTTAGGAAGATCTCTAATGATAGTAGCAACATAGGTGGTGAAGAATTCTTGAACTAGATATGTGGCACACTTGCCCAACCTCCCTGACAACCACCTAAGTCTATGCTGGTCAATCTCCGCTTAAAAGTCATGTACCTTAATCAGCCCTAAAACAATCAAATCGCTACTCAACTCCTAAGGAAACTACCTAATGGAGTTTCCCTATCCCTTTAGCTCTAACCCCTTGTTATTAATCACTTCTATCCCTGGAACTCTCCATCTAATATTTCTGGGATCAGTGGAAGTGAATGATAAAATGTTCAGAGACAGTGAATCTACCTCATCATGCTGAGTTTGGTATGCCTCAAGAAAATTGAACCACTAATGTGATGAGCTACTACCTGATCCATCACCATTATCCTCCTCGTCAGACTGGGGGAACTCTCGACGACCATCAAGGTCTGTATAACCTTAGCTCTAGTTTAAGGCACACTTTCCTCGAGGTCAATTCTGACTCTTGGACATCTTCGAATCCCTCTAACTGCTTGGACTCGGAGGACTCATCTATCAGTTTTCTATGAAAGGGCTTGAGAGAGTTTTTATCATTTAGAGGCATTGTAATTGAAAATCATACCCCATACTACACATGAGCACCGTTATGGCCAATCAATCAAGAATCATATAAAAAAAGAAACTAGAAGTAACAAAAAACAAAATGAAAACACACAACAAAAAATTCACTAAACTATCTGCAGATTTGCAAGTATGATGCACAAATACGACCCATAGGGTGACTTATGAGTCATAGACTTGGAATGTAGGAATTTTTAGAATCCTTGTAAAGTGCAAGAAAGGTCCTACGAGATCCTCACTACGGTTCATAGTGATCACTATGACCTGTAGGTGGGTTTCGTATGGCAAATGATAAGGGACCATAGGGGATTGTTGTTTCCTAGGAAGGGTCACTACGACTCATAGGACATCCTACGAGTCATAGAATGCCTTGTAGTAGAAAACAACTGGCACTTATGGTGCTTGTAACGTTACCACAGAAACTACCATAATGCAAAAAAAAAAATCAAACATTACTTGAAGCAATTCGCTCAATCAATTGAACAGGTGTGTCAAATATAACCTAGCTGTGAATATTCAAACCACAATTTTGCAATAAATTGTATCAATAATTGACAGTCAAAGCAATAACTTCCCAACATATTTGATAATCACCGAAATGTTTTCGATCCCTAAACTCACAACACTGAAAACTTCAAAACATCAACATACGAGATCAAAGGAATCCAACGGAAAATCATGCGAAGAGTATCTCAAATGATCAATCTCTACCTAATTATACACCTATAATCAAGCACTTCAACTAGAATATATAAGTTGATCAATCAACAATTATTCGCTACACATATATAATCAACTTGCCAACATCACAAATAACTAACAATGGCAATTTCATAATTCAAAACCACACTAGCGAATTGTAATCAACCAAACCCTAATTCTCATGTCTAGATAATCGTGTTCTCATAGGTACTTTCAATATCAATAATAAACACAGAACAATCCCATAATATAAATTATGTGAAAAATTTAACCAAGAAAACATACCGCTTGAGAAGATGAAGGGCAATTAATCACAATAAGAAGAAGAAGGGGTTTATGGAAACCTAAAAATAGTGGTGCTCGCCGAATATCTTGCCAGAAAGGTATGTGGGTTGACAAAAAAGTTGATTAGAATAGTAGAAAAATGTTGTGGGAAAGCTTTTGGGGGGGCAAGAAATGATTTAAAATGGGTAAATTAGGGGTCAAATTCATTTTGACCCTTAATATTTCCCTACCAGGTTGACTTCTAAAATCCTACATATCGAGGCTACAAAACCCCAACTACGAGTAGCAGGGCTTCCTATGTCTCATTGGTCCTATCTCGTAGCAGACCCCAACACTTAGAATAATTCAAAAATCATATTTGGGCATCACGAACACCACTTATGACTTGTATGGAACTCCATAAATAGTAAGGTTGGCCTGTAATGTATGTATCAACTTTAAATCATTACTATTTCCCTCTACGAGGCATGACTACGAGTTGTAGTGTGCACTAGGCTTGTAGGCCTAGTCATAGAGGCTGCTATAAATGCCATTCTTCACTCTTTCAATACTGGATTCGTACCTACAAATAAAAATCTCAAAACACACCAATTTTTCGAGCAACACAACTGATCCAATATATTTAAAATCAAAAGAAAAAATAAATCCACTACCTAAGAATTCAAAAAAACAAAATAAACTTGAAAACAAGCTAAAATCATAATGATACTTAGGTTGCCTCCTAAGAAGTACCTTGTTTAATATCGTGGCTTGACATAGTCATCTTCCATCATCAAAAATCCTCAATAGCCCACCCTTCGATCTTGAACTCATATAGGTGCTTCCTTTTTTGGAAGATGTAAAAAACAATCTCTGCAGCATTGACCCTAAATCGAAGTTGACCAGAATCTATATCCAACAAGGCTCTCACGGTGGCCAAAAATGGTCTTCCCAATATAATGGGCACCTCACAATCAACCTCACAATCAAGGATCATGAAATCAGCAAGAAAGATGAATTTATGAACTTTCACAAACACATCAAAAAGTATCCCTTCCATCTTCTTTATAGTTCTATCTGCCATGAGGAACCATATTCTTATAGAAGTAGGAGTACCAAGACCAAGCTTTTTGAAAGCTACAAGAGGCATCAAATTAATACTTGCTCCTAAATCGTATATGCCCTTGCAAACTCTACCTCACTGATGGTGCAAGGAATGGTGAATGCACTGGGATCTTCCCTCTTTTGGATAAGGCATTTGGTCATGATGGCACTACATTGTTGGAGCTCTCGCAAAAGTTCTTGGCTCAACATTCGCATCTTTGTCACCAAATCCTTTATGTACTTGGTGTACCAGGGCAAATTCTCCAAAGCTTCTAAAGGGGAATGTTGATGGATAATTATTTTCACATCGAAAGGAAGTGTTTGATTTACCATCTTCCTCCTTTTTCTTGAGTCTTTGAGGAAAAGGGAAGGAGGTTTTAGAATCATCCTGGCCTTATATTGACCTTTAATCTCTTTGCTTTGTATCTCATCATTCTCTAAACCTTCTTGCTCACCGATATCCTTTTTATCAATACCCTTCTCACAAGCTTCATCTTCAACTACCGATATTGGGGGATCTATGGTGCTCTTCCCACTTCTTGTCATGACTGTCATCCAATATCTATTATTCTTTGGATTTTGAACCATGTCACTTGGCAAAGTATCCTTTTGAATTGAGAAGAGACTTGACCAAATTATTGCTCCAATTGTTTGATTGCTACCGAGTAAGACTCTCTCTTTTGGTTTATGCTTGAAATGTCCGATCTTATCACTTTCAAAGTCTCATCCTGATGGTCATCTCTCTTCAACAACTTGTCAAATATTTCATCAATCATAGAGCTTCTAGATTCGACATCAAGATTATGAGGACCCACATATGGACCATTTCTATAACCATCTATTCGCACCCACTCAGCATCCAGTGCTCTTTATCTTTCTTAATAACCATCATAGTTGTCTCTATACATTCCCTTTTGATTGTAGTTCTGGCCTTGATTTATGGAACTTTTCCTCTTATAGTCCAAGTTGGACCCTTGAGCATTGTTTTGAAAACTCAGCGCTTGATTACAGTGATGGATCCTTTATACATAGGAGCCTTAGGAGGTTGGTGAGATACCACATGGACACTTGTTTGGTTTTGCTTAAATACCAAGTCCATACATGTCCGAAGTTAAGCAAGTTGTTGCATGATCTCCTCATTGACCTTATCATGCTTATTGTTGGTGTTGACCGCACAAGAAGTTATAATACTCTCTTTCTTTGATCCCATGCTCGATTTGTTTTGACCACTTGCTCCATTCTCTCGGCGATTTGTGCAAAAGGTTGATCAAGAAACACACCAACCATGATGGTATTGGCACAATATGACTATTCTCATCAAGATCCCAATAAAATGTCTCAACTAAAGCATCATCTAACATTATATGATTGGGAACCATCCTCAAAAACTTGGTGAACCTTTCCCGAGACGTGCTCATCGAATCACCTAGAAATTGCTCAAAGTTATTGATTTGATCTTTGAGTTTAAGCTTTTTATACCTAGGGAAATACCTCTCTAAAAATGCTCTTTATAGCTCAGCACATCTAATGATAGAACTTTGTGGAAGCTTGGATAACTAAATTGTTGCATTTCCTGTGAGAGATAATGGGAACACTCGTAGACCAACTGCATCCATTGACAAACGTTGTGTGCCCATCATACTCTTGAAAAAAAATGCCACATTTTGGAGATGATTATGTGGATCCTTTGAAGGTAAACTAGTGAATAAACCATGATTTTGAAGCACATGCAATAGACCTCTTGAAACTGTGAATTTAGTATCGATCGGTAGTGGTGGCAACACTATCGCTCTCATGATATCCATAGCCATAGGGTTCAACCTATATTAATTATGACCATATGCATTTTCATTGAAATTGCTATGGTGTGGCCTATACTCTCTTTGAGGTGGGTTTTGATCTCTACCCACAACTTTCTCATGTTGACCCATGAGTTAATAAATCGCGATATCTTTATTTTCTTAGGCTAATATCCTTGCAATTGGTGGATCTCCAAGTTTAGTGGAGCTAAGGGATCACCTTAGCTCATTCTGTTGGACATACAAACCTAGTACATCACATAAATAAAACTAAACAATAAAAGTAAAATACAAGAGAATCTAAAAATTACTACTTGAACAAACTACTAGTGAAGTCATGTCAAGAACCTAGTAGTATTCTCCAGCAGCAGCGCCATAAATTTTTATATTCATGTTCCAATAGTAAAGCGATTACTATCAAGTATAAACCTAATTGGAGGTTTGGGTTAAATCCGCAGGAAATATGGAGTTAACTGTATATATTCACTAATAATTATTTCAAGAACCAATCAAATAACTTCTCTAGGATGGGGGTTCTGCATTTTTTAAAAAAACAAGAAGATAAAAACACTATACCACTAGTACGAAGAGACAATCAAATTCAGGGACAACTTGGGAATTTTGTTCCCTATGATTCTCTAACTGTAATACCCCATATAACATAACTCTAACTTAGACATCACGTGCAGGATGGTAATTTAGGTTCTTCTAGTCCTCGTGTGAAGGTAAAGGTCAAATGTAACCATAGCGCATGGTCGGCAACCATGGTGTGCCAACTAACTATTACCCATTGTCCTAGTCAACGTCCCATTAGTCAGGTTTCATTGATTAGAAGAGAGAACATCAATCGAATTTTGTCATCTACTTACCAATTCCTATTCATCACTGCCTTGGTCAGGATCGTGATAATAGGCGGGATTTGGTGTTGGCCACCAACAAACAACATTCAAAGTCAAAGGAAATATACAATACATGTAACTACCCAATCAAGGAAATGCACAAAATTTGAGTTATTTCAAGTCAAATCTTCATGGTTCCCACAACCCCATGTTGGCAGTAGGTACGACTCACAAGTATGACTTGTAGGGTGACCTACGAGTCATAATCATGCTTTCATAGTCAGCACTTGGCATTTTGGACTTGACTGCTACGATCTATTGCTACAAGTCAATGTTTGAGCTATGACTCACAGTGTCTTCTTGTGGTTTCTAGTTACAATTCTTTGTCCAAATTTTGGTAACAAAGTTTCTTGCCATGAGGCCCCTTGCTATGAGTCGTAGTAAGACATACGAATTATACGTTAACCTCGCATAGCTAACCTTTACTTTGCAAATCTCTAATTTTTGGACAATATTTTTAGCTATGAGGGCATACTATGACTCCTAGCTTGGGATACGACTTATACGTTGGCTCGTATATCCTAAACTTTATCAAAATATAAAATTTTCTAAAATCATGGCAACCTAAATATTCTGCAAGAACAACACAAAAATCACATATAAACCATAAAAAGTCACATTAAGAACATGCAAAATCCTTTATTTTAGGATCAAATGTGTTCTAATTTGACAGCATATCAGTCCTCGATTAGGAAGTCAAAAATCTCTTTTAGGAAAAGTTAGATAAGGTTATGAGAGGCATAACTAAGACAGAAAAATCTTTATTGGGGGTGATTTTCATGGGCATATTTGGTCAACCACTAGCGAGTTCGAAAATATTCATGGAGGCTTTGGTTTTGGGGGGAGGAAAAGAGGTGGGTCGTCTCTCTTGGATTTAGTTAAAGCCTTTGTGTTACATATTGCTAACTCATATTTCCCCAAGAGGGAAAATCACTTGATTACCTTTCGTAATATAGTAGCTAAGACTCAGATTGACTACTTACTTCTTTATCAGGGCGATAAAAACCTTTGTAAGAATTGCAAGGTTATCCCAAAATGAAACTATTTACACGCAACATAGGTTTCTAGTGAAAGATTTAAAGATTAAGTGAGATAAGAAGAAGAAGGCTATTAATGCCCTATAAGGACTAGATGAAGAGGCCTGACTCCTGCCCTTTTTCAAGAGATGGAAGAAAAGCTGAGTAGTTTAAAGGCCTGGAGTAGTGGCAGAGATGTGAACAAGAGAATGTATAAGCTCACTAAAGAGGAAGAAAGGAAAGCGCATGACTTGACCAAGTGAAGTGCATCAAGGATGAGGAAGGTAAGGTGTTGGTGGACGAGTCTTCCATTAAGCAAAGGTGGTAAGCTTACTTTCATAAACTCTTAAATGAAAAATAAGATAGAGATAGTGAGTTAGGTGAGCTAGCAAACTCTAAAGTTATCAAAATTTTGTTTATTGCAGGTGGTTCATGGTTGAGGATGTTAGACGTGCTATTAGTAGGATGAAGAAAAGGGGCGATTAGACCCAATGAGATACCAGTAGAATTTTTGAAGAATATGGTCAAGAAAGGCATAAAGTGATTGACTAGACTGTTCAATTCTATGAAGACTGCCAAGATGCTCGATGAATGGTTATATCATACAAAAATAAGGGTGATATTCAAAATTATAATAATTATAGGGGTATCAAGTTTTTAAACCACACTTAGAAGGTCTGGGAGGGAGTAATGGAGGTGAGGGTAAGAAAAGAAGTATCTATTTTAGAGAATCAATTTGGATTTATGCAGGGGCAGTTGACTATTAAAGTAATTCATCTTGTTTGGAGATTAGTGCAGAAATATAGAGAAAGAAAAAAGGACCTCCATATGGTGTTCATTAATCTCGAAAAGGCCTATCCAAAAAGTCCCAATGGGTGTCCTATGAGGTGTCTAGAGGTGAAAGATGTTCCAATGATATATATTAGGGTGATGAAAGACATGTACGATGGACCCAAAACTTGAGTAAGAAATGTGGGAGAGACTCAGAGTAATTTTCTATTGAAATGAGACTTTATCAAGGATCTGTGTTGAGCCCTCTTTTGTTCACTTTGGTGATGGATGAGCTAAAACAGTCTATTCAAGAGGAGATCTCATGGTGTATGCTATTAGTAAATGATATTGACAAATAGTACTATATCATTTTGCGAGTTCATTTTAAATGTGAAACACTCCACCCCATACAATAAGGATGGTCTAACCACCACCCTTTAAAAATTACCTTTGACTTTAGTTGGTATCTTTTTATCATACAAAGCTGCATAGGCAAGCCTCTGTTTCACCTATATTGTCCCAATACGGTCTATGACATCATCATCGATATCACCACTACTCTAGATGATAGACACAAGATACTTAAAGTTTTTTATTCTAGGAATAGGTTAAGTGTCAAAC
>JAOTQJ010090624.1:0-12056 GCA_025642045.1 Solanum sejunctum
TTTACCCGCAAAATTCACTTGATTCCATACTCACGCACCATAAGTTAGTAAAATTGAAAAATATACCTCAATCACAATAATTTTTTCGAATGAGCAATTGACCCCCATTTAGTTAATTACGTGGTCTAACACTTGCCATATGATTTATTAAAACTGCTTTGCAAAAGCAATTAATTATGGATTAATAGCATTAATGAATTGAATTACAATGCAAACTGGTCGGAATATATATGAAAAGTATTTTATTATTTTGTTATTATCATATATAAAGTTCACCTCAATATTAATATATATTTTGTCTCACTTATGGTCAAGGAATGTAAGGACCTACATTATTGTATAGCTTTAGTGATGCTCGGAATTTGGTTTCAAAAAGTTTTGGGTCAAGGTGACACATTATGGAAGTCTCCATGGGATATGTGAACCCTATATGGGACCACCAAACTAGTTTAAACTCTTTCACCACTATTCATTCTTATTCTAAGCACTTGGCTTCTCATTCACTCGCTCAAACGCCTTTCGAATCCTATTTTCAAACTCTAATCAGGGGTTTCCCATGGAACCCCTAAGCTCAATATAAGTTCACTATCAAGCTTTAAATTAAAGCTTAATTATGTTGTTTAAGGCCATCACGCATCTCCTATATCAAGCTGAGTTCAAAGGAATTCCATCGGCTAAGTTTTTCACAAGTACCAATAGAAAGGTCAAATTTAAAGGGTCATAATTGTTAGCACAAAAGGATTCGGTATAACATGACCTATAAAATTAAAGCTCTTTGAATTATCTTTCTAACACACTTGGTTTCACCTTATTTAGAGTTTGGATAAAGAAGTTATGTCCATTTTCATAAAGCGCTACTGTGTTGTGCTGTCAGCATTTCTCTAAGGCAAACCACGTGGGCACTCATTCGGGCCGTATGGTTTCATATTAAGTGTGCATATGGTCATAAAATATTTTCCTCAAATTATATTTTAAGTGTGGAATCATGTCTTGTACGCTTGTACAACCCGTGTGCATGACCTTAAGCTTGAACCAATAATTTTTTGGACAAGTAAAGGGGTACCGCCAGGCTCACTGGCCGTGTGGCTTGCCACTGGCTGTGGGGCTACCTTTCCATCTAAAATTTCCAAGGGTTGTCATACGGGCAGTCACATGGACTATGTGTTGCGGCTTTTCGGGAGCACGGGCTCTTCCTCCTCTTAGGTTAGGCATGATCAACTATCATGGAAAAGAACAATTATTAGAGGAGAAAAACTTACTTCAACTCTATAGCACGACTTAGAATATGAATAAGGGAAACATTTCCTAAAATATCTCATTGCCTCCTACTGATAGTTATGGTGCATAACAGAACTATGAATAAGACTCTAATAGATGAAGTGTGTTGGACTCTGAGAATCTAACAACCTAGTGCTCTGATACCATCTTTGTCATGACCCAAGCATAGGGCCTAGGCATGACCGACAAATGGGGAGTCGAAGGAACCCCAAAACAAGCCACATAGCATATTATTACACTTCCTAGGTCGCAGAAGCAATTAAAAGGATAGAGTCCCTTTCCATGCAATTTTTCTATTCGGTTCATTAATGATATTTTCATAAATTTAATTTATTTTAATTACTTTTTGGGTCTTCCCGTGCTATCTTAACACTTCCTAAAGACCTAAACCCTATTCTTAATTATCAAATTCATTCCTCTTAGTTTGAAAATTCTCTCAAACTTCTCTCAAGAATTATAGTGCCAATCAAGTTTAATCTTCTTCAATTTTTTTCATGGAATTTCCTTCCTAAACTAAGGTATATGAGTTTGATCTTTGGTTCCTTCCAACCAAAGAGACCCAAATCTTTTCAATTAAAATTACACGAATTTAAATTCTCTTTGAATATGGGTTTTCACTATTTGGATTTATTAAATTAAATTGATGTATGGGTTGTATATATTTGATGATTTTTAGTTACTTTAATCCCTATTATGATGATTTACATTGAATTTATGATATTATGAATATGGATGTCCCTTTTCAAGGCTTGTTTATGCACGAGTGATTATACAATGATTTTAAATGTGAATTTAATTATATTTTCACTTATATTCATATTATATTGTTAATTTTAGATTGAATGTTAATTATCCATCCTATCTTCACATCATTTACGACATTCGCATTCGTGACATTGGATTATTTTGGAAATTATAAAGTTCGTTAAATCGAATTATATTTTATGATATGATTTTGATAAGATTATGGCTATGACAAAATGTGATCACATATATGTCTATGATTATGGCTCTTTAACATTATGGGTGTTTGCACCGTTATGTATATATGAATGAGGTATTATGCCTATCAACTACGTTTTGACGCTTGAGACCAAGTATGAGTTATTATGAATGGTATTTGGCTTTTTTTAAGCATAATTATGCATTTAAGTGATTTGAAATGACTTAATTCTTTGAAAAGCATGTATATGTATAAGTATTCTTGTGGGATGTCAACTTAGCACTGATGTATTGGGGGCATTAGGAATATCCCCAAAGGTCCTCTCTCTTTCCTTGAACTGTGTTCCAGCATAGGAATGGTAGTCATCACTGAAATGACTGGGTTGTAAGGGATGACTATTCATTTATGATATTATATGATATGTTTTGATATGAAAATCTTTTTAAAATTATCGGGTTGTAAAGAAGGTGGCCATAACATATGAAATGACAGGACATAAGGTGTGGTGTAGATTATCTTTGGCAATTAATCTTCTCTCACCAGATGGGAGGTCAACATCGGGCAAATTCATGTAATAACTCGCATAGGTTTGAGATGTTGGTTATGGTTATATCCCTAATATATATATATATATATATATAAGCATCATTTGCAAATCATGCATCATGAAAATCATGGCGTCATGTTCTATTACATTCCTTGTTATATATATCTTCCTATATTATGTGCCCCTGTTATCTAACTTTGAAGTGCAGATTTTGTAAGTTTCATGCATTCCACCCTTTATACTTATTACATTCAAATGTACTAACGCATATTTTGCTTATATGATATCACCATGTAGGGACCAAGGAGTCTATCTATCCACTTTTCACATCTATCTTGGACTTTGGATTATAATTGTTATGGTTAGTTCTATCTACTGAGGATGAACCACCACTGATGATATTATTAGATAATTTGCTTTCTTTGAGGGTGAGCCCGGGGTATGTCTTGTCCCCCGACCTATCTTATGTTAGAGGCATTGTTGGACATCTTGTGCACTCTCTATGTTATATCTCATATGATGTATTTAGAGCTTTGGTTATGACTCTTTATGAATATGACCTTATGACATGATTTATGCTTCTGATCTGATTCTGTTTCTTAATATGAAAGATCTCAAGTCTGGAATTATCCTTATAGCGTGAGTCCTACTTTTTCCTCCCTTTAAACTATGTGCTTACATTTGTATACGTTTTTGTACCGATGATGTAAGTTTTGGTATCTTCAGGATTGTTTGAAGACTCTTGGGTTCCCATTTGTCGTATCACTAATAGATCCTAGGCTAGATCATGACAAAGATGGTATTAGACCACTAGGTTTGTCAATCATCCTCGGAGTCCAACATGCCATGTCAAGTAGAGTCCTATTCATGGGTGTGAAGTGCACCATGCCTATGAGTGGGAAGATATCATGACGTTCTAGGAATTTTCCCACTTCTTCATGTCTTAGGTTGTGCAATGAATCATATGTATTTATCTTCCTTATCTTGATGGTATCGTTGCTCCATTTCAGAAGATGCCTCAATGAAGACCTCACCTACCCAAACCGACTAATACTAATGCGGGTTAAGCACCTCAATAGCCTGTGAATGAGCCTATCTCAAATGGTAAATTTGGTAACCTTTGTTATGATTGCCTATATTGTGAATACTTAGACTAAGTAGGCCAACCTTACATGGTATCCCACTCCGGCTTCGAGAGTGAAGGATTTTACCAAAATGAATCCTCTAAAGTTCTTTGGCTTTAAGTCTGACGAGGATGCCAGGAGTTCATTGATGAGCTCACCAAGGTGTTGAATGTCATGGTTGTCAGTTTTGATGAAAAACATGAACTAGATACCTACCAGATGAAGGATGTAGCTTAGATGTGGTACACTCAGTGGTCTATGGAGAGAGATTATGGTAATGCTGTTAACTGGGAGGAGTTTAAGCTTGCTTTTTTGGATTATTTCTTCCCAAGCGAGCTTAGCGAAGCTAATATGATTGAGTTTATTAACCTTAAGCAGGGTAGTATGAGTGTGATAGATTATACCCTCAAGTTCACTAAGCTCTCCAAGTATGCTCCGACACTTGTGACTAACCCTCATGCAAGGATGCGCAAGTTCATTTTTGGTATCTCTGACTTGCTAATGAAAGAATGTTGTACAGTGATACTTATTTGAGATATGGATATATCTAGGCTTATGGTGTATGACGAATACATTAAAGGGGAGAAAATCAAAGAGAAGAGGATTCATGATGCTAAGAATGCTGGGTTTGATGGTAGGTTCTCTGGTTCTAGAGGTGGTGGGTTTGATCGCTTCCAAAAGAGCCATGGTTCCAATGTTCAGATGGATAATGCTGTATTTCCTCCTCATAAGGCACCGGGGTGGTGGTAAGACATGGTTTCCTAGGTGTCACAGGTGTGGGAAGAATTATTCGAGTATTTGTTGGAAGGAATTGGATGTATCCTATAGGTGTGGTGATAAGGATCACAAGATTACTAATTGTCCTAAGAATGCTGATAGGGATCAAGGTCAGGTGGCTCATTCTGTACAGAACCAAAAAAGAGTTCCACAAGGTGTTGCCTTGAGGAACAATAGATTTTATGCTCTTCATGCCCATCAGGAGGTCGTGAAGGGTCCAAATGTTGGTCCTATATGTTAAAAGTCTTTGAATGTATATTTATCCTATTCTTAAACTAGGTTCGAATTTGTCTTTTGTCATTCCTCTATTGGCTGTTGTGTATTGTTGAGTCTCGAAATCTTAAGGGACCCCTTTAAGTTATTACTTCCATTGTTGAATCTGTCGTTTCACATAGAGTTATCATGGTTGTCCTATTTTTGTGTTGTATAAAGTATTCACATGTGATTTTGTGGAACATGAGATGTTTGACTTTTATGCAATTTTTGGGGTGGACTGGTCGTTGAGAATAATATAAGGGGGGTTTCCCCAAGGGGGTGATGGTGTACTTCGATATCAAGATCGGTTATGTGTTCTGGGTATGGGTGACCTTAGAGAGAATTGGTTGATGACCCTAGTACCATCATGCCTTTGGAAGGTGTTGAGGTGGAGGAGATATTGCCTTATGAGGAAGTTTCGGTAGAAATTTTGGATAGGCAAGTAAAGTGGCTTCGTAATAAGGATATGGCTTAGGTTAAGGTACTTTAAGAAAATCAACAAGTGGAGAGTGCTACATGGGAGGAAGAGTTGGACATGATAACGTGATATCCCTATCTTTTCCAATCTACTCAAGTATTAGGTGCTACGTTCTTCGTTCTCCAAGTGGTCCTAATATTTTCAACTCTTGAGTCTTGTGGCATGACATGCTTAGATGTTCATTAAAATGATTTTCATGACGTTTTAAATAATTTAAATACATTATGATATGACTTATAATAAGTTGATGATTTTCAAATGATGAAGTATGCATTGTACCTTGTGTTTGGAAGTTTCATGATTTAATTCAAGCCTTTCAAGCATTTTTCTTCCACATTTGAAGATGAATGTTCCCAAGGAGGAGATGATGTAAGGACCCAGATTTTTATATAGCTTTAGTGATGCTTGGGATTTGGTTTTAAAATATTTTGGGCTAAGGTGACACCTTATAGATGCCTCCACGAGCTGTGTGACCCCTATATGGAACCCCCAAACCAGTTTAATCTCCTTCATTACTATTTAATCTTATTCTGAATACTTAGCTTCTCATTCACTTGCTGAAACAGCTTTCGAATCATCTTTTCGAACTCTAATCGGGGGTTTCCAATGGAACCCCCAAGCTCAATCTAAGTTCACTATAAAGCCCTCAATTCAAGCTTACTTATGTTGTTTAAGGCCATCATGGGTCTCTTACATCAAGCTGATGTCAAAGGAATTCTATCATCTAAGTTTTCCACGAGTACCGATAAAAGGGTAAAATTTAAAGGGTCATATATCTTAACACACAAGTATCTGGGTAGACCATGACCTATCAAATTAAAGATCTTTGAATTAACTTTCCAACTCACTAGCTTTTACCTCATTTAGAGTTCGGATGAAGAAGTTATGCCTATTTTCCTAATGCCCTCTTGCGCTGTATTGTCAGCATTTCTCTAAGGCAAGCCACACGGGCACATATACGGACCATGTGGCTTCTCATGAACCGTTTGGATGTTCCATAATAACATTTCTTCCCAAAATTATATTTTAAGTGTAGAATAACGTCTTGTATACTTCTATGGCCCATGTGCATGACCTTGAGCTCGAACTAATAATTTTTTGGACAAGTAATGGGTATGGCCTGGCTTATTGGCCTTGTGGCTTGCCACTAGCCGTGAGGCTAGTCATAGGGCTCCCTTTGCATCCAAAATTTCTCCAAGTGTTGTGGGTCATACCGGCTATCACACAGACAATGTGACATCACACGGCACGTAAGCCCTCAATGTAGTTAATTTTGTAAAATTTTTCTAAGTATGGGATTTTCATTTTAAAATTTGGTCAAGCAAAATTTTATAAGTATTGTCTCACAGACAGGTCCACGAAAAATGTAATGCCACATGGGCCGTGAACCCTCTCTTGAAGTGGTGATGCACAATTTTTCTACTTGTTTCGTTAATGGCATTTTCATAAATTTAATTTGTTCTAATGACTTTTTGGGACTTCCCATGCTATTTAACACTTCCTAAAGACCTAAATCCTATTCCTAATTATCAAATTTATTACTCTCAATTTGAAAATACTCTCAAAATTCTTTCAAGAAATATTGTGCCAATCCAGCTTGGGAATCATGGGAAGGCCTAATCTTTTTCAATTTTCTTCTTGGAATTTCCTTCCTTGTGTCAATCAAAATTTCATGAATTTATGATCTCTTTTAATATGTGTTTTTTAGTTGAGGGTTTTCGAAAATAGCCTCTCTACTTCTATGTGGTAGCGGTAAGGTCTGCGTACAATCTACCCTCCCTAGACCCCACTTGTGGGATTTCACTAGGTATATTGTTGTTGTTGTTGTTTGAATATGGGTTTTCACTATTTGGATTTATTAAATTTAATTGATGTATGGGCTGTACATATTTGATGATTTTAAGTTACTTTAAGCCCTATTATGATGATTTACATTGAATTTATGAGATTATGAATATGTATGTCCCTTTTCAATACTTGCTTATGCGTAAGTGATTATACTATGATTTTAAATGTACATTTTAATTATGTTTTCACTTAAATTTAATATTATATTATTGATTTTAGATTGAATCTTAGTTACCTACTATCTTCACATCATTCATGACATTCGCATTCATGACATTGAATTGTTTTGGAAATTCTGAAGTGGGTCAAATCCAATTATGTTTTAGGATACTATTTTGATAAGATTATGGCTATTACAAGAATGTGATCACATATATGTCTATGATTATGGCTCTTTGAGCATTATGTGTGCTTGTACCATTATGCCTGTATGAATGAGCTATTCCTAGTGCATGAGTATTATGACTATGTCTACGTTTTGGCATTTGGGCCCAAGTATGAGTTATTATGAATGGTATTTATCTTTTAAGACCAATGATGCATTTAAGTGATTTGAAATGATGTACGGTTTTTGAAAAACAAGTATATGTATAAGTATTCTCATGGAATATTGATTTAGCACCAATGGTTTTGGGTCGTCAAGGCTATCCCTAAGGGTCCTTGAACTATGTGCCAACATAGGAACGATAGTCATCATCGAAATGACCAGGTCGTAAGAGATAACTACTCATTTATGATATAATATGATGTGATATGTTTTGATATGGAAATCTTTCCAAAATGATCGGGTCATAAGAAAGGTGGCCACCACATATGGAATGGTCAGGTCGTATGGTGTGGTGTAGATTACTTTTGGCAAGTAATCTTCTCTCACCCGATGGGAGGTTAACATCGGAAAAATTTATGTAATAGCTCGCATTTGAGATGTCAGTTATGGTCACATCCTCACTATATATATATGAGCATCATTTGTATATCATGCATCATGAATTTTATCGCATCTTGTTATACTACACTGCTGGTTATATATCTTATACTATATTATGTGCCCTTATGATCTAACCTTGATGTGTGCGTTTGATAAGTTTCATGCATTGCATCTCACATAATTAGTACATTCAAACATACTAACTCATATTTGGCCTACATGATATCACCATGTAGGGACCGAGGAGTCTATCTATCCACCTTATGATGTCTAGCTTGGATTTCAGATTGTACTTGTTATGGTGAGTCCTATCTTCCGAGGACCAACCACCACTTCTCTACCTATAGTATCATTTTCCAATTTACTTTCTTTGAGGATGAGCCCAGGGTATGTCTTAGCCGCTGACCTATCTTATGTTAGAGGCATTGTTGGACAGCATGTGCACTCTCTATGTTATAAGTCATGTGATATATTTAGAGCTTTGGTTATGACTCATAATGTATATGACCTTATGACATGATTTATGCTTGTGATGTGACTATGATTCTTGATATGAAATATCCCAAGTCATGAATTGCCCTCATAGCGTGAGTCCTACTTTCTCGTCCCTTAGAAATATGTGTTTACTTTTGTATATATTTTTGAACCGATGATATGAGTTTTTCTATCTTGGGGCTTGTTTGGGCACTATTGGGTTCCCATTTGCTGTGTCACACCTAGACCCTAGGCCTAGGTTGTGTAAGGAAAGACATAGAAACACACTTAATTGAGAATGATTGCTTTATCTTATGTTAGTTTTTTTTATATATATCTTTAATCAAAAAATGTTTTAGGGTTAACTATATGAGTCATTTTGTATCACCTTTGACCACATTTATATATGCCATCCTTTGAAAGTTAAATTTTTACTTTAATATTATTATTTAATTTGTATTGGAAGACCACTTAGAATAAGTATTTTTGTACAAACAAAAGTTTTTCTCAATATAATGAATAATAAAGATTCTAGTAAGTTTTAAAAAAATTAAAACTTGTAATGAAACAAGATCTTTAAGAAAAACAAAATCAATTGATAAAAACAAAATCAAATCCATCGAATGCACAATGCCTCCTTAAGAAAATATTTCCCTCAAGTTATCACGACCCAAACCTAGGGCCTAGAGGTGACACAGCGCAAGGGGAACCCAAAGGGACCTTAAGCAAGCCTCTTAGTACATCATTACACATCTTTGATTGCAAAAGCACATAAAGCAAGCATCCAGAGATAAAAGTGGGGAGATTGGGGATAAGGGAAAGTACCTCCATATCATAGACATCACGAACAATAGAATCAAGGCTCTTAGCATAGATACATAACATATCCAACAAACACCTCTAATACAGAGATAAGAGCGGGGGCCAAGACAAAGTAACCATGCTCACCCTTATAGTCAAATAAACAATAAAGAAGAATGTCTCAATACATAATAGAAGCAACATTGACTAAAGATCCCCAAAGTGGAGGACTCACCAACTAGCTTGAATAGCACTGAACTAGCCACATGGAGGATGACGATGATCAACTTGGGTACCGGTTCCAGCAAGGTGACATCATGTAAGCATAGAGTATGCATTAGTAAGTTTGAATATACTAAGTATATAGGATGCAATGCATACAAGACTTAAGCATCATAATAAAAATGCATAACAATAGGTAATAGAGATACTATAACAATATGATGTGAATGATCAATTCATAAGTAAAACATTCTCAAGTAACTTATGCTCATATAGGATACCATATGTGTAGAAGGGACCAAGATGTATTTCAAAAGTACAATCCTTTGGTAGGTTAGCGATGATGTTGTCCCATCACTAAGGTGGATGAGTACAAATTCCCATCTAGGTTGGTGATAATACCGCCCCATCACCTAGGTGGAGAATTACAAACCCTTCCCTAGGTTGATGAGCACAAACTCCTATCTAGGTTAGTGATGATGCCACCCCATTACTAGGTAGAGAAGTACAAACCCTTGCCAAGGTTGATGAGTACAAACCCCTATCTAGGTTATCCGGGTTCTTAGTCCCCTCGGATTGGGCATGGTCTAATGCAGCACTTTATATAGAATTTATCATGTACATAAGGTCATTTCATCATCATATAGTCAATCATATCATATATAATGCTTTGGACCTTCAAATCCTCAAGAAACCACATTCGAACATTTTATCAAACACCTAGAGGATGTGTAATGCTAGTATAAAACCATGAAATATAGAGATGAAATCATCAAAGAAAATTCATTGTAAAATCATCAATCAACACCTTGCAACACCCTCAAGCAATATATGTCAAAACCCCTTTTCAAATATGATAATAAAGCAACAATTTATAGCTCAAAATATTGCAAAACAGTTATAACTTTATATAGCTTTAACATAGTGTGCATTGACTTTCATAATAAGAAAGACCCATTTGTAGATCAACTTTAAATCATAAAATTTAAGAAAAAAGGAGGCTTGGATATCATGGTGGAAGGAATCCATGAAAGAAACCTACATATCTTAGCTCGGAGATAAACTTGGTGAAGATTGGAGATGGAGACTAGAAGCTTAAAGAAGAACCTTGAAGGAAAACCTTAGCTTGGGATAAGGGTTTGGGACTTGAGTTTGGGAAGTGAAAATATGACTAAGTGTTTGAGTGAGTATTAGAAAATATTTAGGATGATATGAGGGTAAAATTTTGCTAATTATGGGTAAGAACATGTTTGGGAACATTAATGTCCAAGACTTAGAAGTGTTGGACTGAACTAAAAAAAACAATCCACTTTCTACACAGTGACGCGTCACGGATGCGACGCAGATTTGCCACTGGAAATTGCATTCTTGGAATTTCATAATTACTAATATTTTGATTTTTACTCGAGGTTAGACCTTTTTCCACCTTATTTTGACCCACTAAACAAGCATATGAAGTCAGATTTTTGAATAGTAAGCGAATTTTGAGATATATGAAATTTAAAATTTTGGGAATTCCGAGGCATGTTTTTGGGGTCATTTCAATATATTCCCCTTGGGAACATTCAAACCCAACTGTGAAAGAGACATAGAAGACAAAAATGATCATAAACAAAACTAGCCCCAGCCTTAATGCAACATTACATTTGAAAAACCATTTTCGAAGTCTCTACATAAGTGTAAAACCATTAGAACTTACCAACTTGAACATAAATACATATGAATGACATAGGGGCTAAGACATAAGACTTCAAATCACATACAGGACTTAGAATTAGTACCCTAGGCTTGAATGGAGTGAAAACGATAAGAATACTGCTTTTGTATATCCACTTCGGTCTCCTAAGTAACACTTTCGATTTGTTAGTTCCTCCAAAGGACTTTGCTGGATGTCACCTCCTTGTTCCTCAATCTCATCACTTGCCTATATATGATATGAGGCAGAACCTCCTCATAAGTCAAGTTCTCCTCAACAATACCCACAACATCAAGAGGCACAATAGCATTAGGATCACCAACACATTTTCTCAACATAGAGACATGGAACACCGGGTGAGCCAAATTCATTTCACTAGGCAACTTCAACTCATAAGCTACCTTTCCAACTCTCTTTATCATCTCATAAGGACCAGTACACCTTGGACTTAACTTCCTTTTTTTCCCAAATCTTATGCCGATGTGAGAAGAAGAGACAGTGAATTCAGACTGGGTGGTTGGGTTTATTTGAAAGTTTCTCCAATGAAAGGTGTGGTCCATTTTTGATGACTTTGGGATGTTCTTAACCTTTCTATAATCATCCTAACATTCTCAAGAGCCTTCATAACCAGATCCAGTCCCAATAAAGCCACCTCTCCAACCTCAAACCGACCAACTAGTGATCT
>JAOTQJ010090634.1:0-12056 GCA_025642045.1 Solanum sejunctum
CATATATGATCAGATGCATATGTAGTTAAGGGCTGCTTAGAGTTGGACACAGAATTCCTAATTCAAATTGAAATGTATAATGATTTGGGAAATAATATTTTTCTTTTCTTAAAACCGAAAAAAACACCCCCTTCTTTCTTACTGAGAATTTCTGAAAAAGACTAATTTAGTTTTACGATGGGTTCTGTATTTCTCTATTTTGTATATAAATATTTTGTATATAATTGTATATTAAATATTTTCTATATAATCTATAAGAGAAGTCTTTTTCCTTTACTATTATATGTTAAATGAGACCAAAAAGACGAACTGAGAAGGAATTTGTATATATCAATGGAGGAAATAAGCATGTGGAAAACAAGACAGGAATTCTCTGCAATTACACTGTGGAATAATTGAAGGGACGTGGCACAGCTTGATAGCGTATCTTTCTCCTTCAGTAGGATGGCAAGTTACAACATGTCCAATAGCATATCCACGTCTACAAAGTGTCCACATTTTATCGGTTGTTGACCATACAAAATATTCAAAAAATTCTCGATATAGTAAATTTAGTCTTTTAGCGGGTCATTTATTCTGTTCATTACAAAAATTTTTAGTTAACATTGTTTTTTGATTCATTGGATTGTTTATAATTTTACTAATATTATCAGTATTTTTAAATGAAATTTGTTGTCCTTCAAGATGTAGTTGAAGATGGTATAACATTCTGCTTCAGGTGCAAAAACTCATCTAGCTGATTGATATTCTTTTATCTCATCAATTTTTGTATTTGTATTGGTTGAATGAATTTGGAATGCAATTTTATTTTGTCCTTTACATATATATTTGTAAATATATTTAACTATTTTAATATCTGAACAAATTTCTAAATTTATATGACAATTATATTTAAATAATAAAAAAGGATTATAAGGGATGACCCATAAATTGTTAAGAAGATGTTTTCTTATTTCTACATAATTTCCTGTATTGCGTCTTCTATAAATAAGATATGAACTTTTCCCTTTTGTTATTTCATTAGAACACTCTTTTGGATACTTAAATTTACAATAACCTTTTTTTCATACAAGGACTTGTTGAATTTAATTCATCACAAAGTCCATGGATCATGTGTTGTGTAACAAGTGAATATAAATAAGAATTTATTTTAGGATTTGGTAATTCCGTAGAAACAAATTGATCATTGTTGAGAATATTGAAATAAATAGTTAGTAGTTAGTTTGTTTAAGGCTCATTAATAGTTAAGTGGGTGGTTAATAGTTAGTTAGGAGGGATAAAGTTTGGTTAGTCAGTATATATATATATATATATATATATATATATATATATATATATATATACACTCCCTCTATTGTAAACTTCTCAGTTTTCCATTTTCACTTCAATGAAACAGAGAAAAGAGACTCTCTCTTCACCTGAGCTCTCCTTCTGCTTTCTTCTACTGTGAATTGACCCTTCTTCATTGTGGTTCTCTCTTTCATTGCAGTTGACTTTATCATGGTATCAAAGCGGGTTTGACCTGGATCTGAGGAAATCACGCAAAGTTCTGGTTGAAGGAAGACAGCCAAAACCCTAAGTCGGAGTAGATTGAATCTAGGTCAACTCGACAATGGTGGAAGCTGAAGAAATCGGTGTTGGAAGAAGAACCACTAGGTTGAATACAATGATCGATGCGAATCATCCTCTATTTCTACAGCCCTGGGACACTCTGGGTAGTTCTCTGATTTCTTTTCTGCTCACTGGCCATGAAAACTATGCCTTGTGGAGTACATCAATAAGAATTGCACTAGTAGGGAAGAGTAAAATAGGATCTGTTGATGGGAAACATGAGAAGGATAAATTTAATGTGTCACTTGACGATCTATGGGAAAAAGTGAATACAATAGTGTTATCGTGGATTATGAATTCAGTAAGTAATGATATGGTTAGCTGTATGGCGTATACCTCTAATGCATGCACTGTGTGGAGTGAATTGAAGGAGAGATTTGACAAGGAAAATGGTTCTAGAATTTTTCAATTGCATAAGGAGATTGCAACTTCTACACAAGGAACCCCGTCTATCTCGAGTTATTTCACTAAGTTGAAGGATCTATGGGTGGAATACGACTCACTGGTACCTTGCCCTGTCTGTGAATGCCCCGAATCAAGAAGGTATATGGACACTATCAATATCAGTGCCTATTGCAGTTCTTGACAGGTTTGAATGAAATATATTCACGAGCAAGGAGCCAAATTCTGATGATGGTGCTTGTTCCTAATATCAACAAGGCATATGCAATGTTGATATCTGAGGAGAGTCAAAGAAATTTGGGGAAATCAACTGATGACTCAAGTGGCATAGCCTTGTTTATCAATAAGGTGGGGTTGAATCAGCCTAATTCTGGTGGGCATGGCTATCCAGCAAAGGGAAGTCAGGCCTTGTCTGGTTCTGGAACAGAGTATCATGATAGAGGAAGTAATAAGGAAAGAAATGCTCATTTATTCTGTGAGTATTGCAAGTGGAGAGGCCATACAAAGGAAACATGCTACAAGCTTCATGGGTATCCAACATATCACAAGTATAAGAAGAAGTACACAACCAATGCAGTGGTGAATTCAACTGGACAGGATCCTTTCCAGTGTCGAAATCCTTCACAGCCAGAGCCTTCTCAGACTGTAGGCAACTCTAACCAAGGAAGTGGAATGGCGTTCACTCAGGAATAATATGATCAGATCTTGAAAATGCTCCACAAGGAACTGTCTTCAAACTAAGACAAGACAAGCATGTATCAAGTTTTCTTGGCCACCAACAATGCAGTATTTAGGAAATGGATAATAGATTTTGGGGCTTCCAACCACATGGTCCATAATAAAGAGCTGCTGGATGGAGTTAGTCAGATTACTAAGGAAAACATTAAGAGAGTGTACTTACCAGATGGAAATGCATTAGACATAGCATGTGTAGAAAAATGCAAGGCTAGACAATGGAGACGCTATCACAAATGTGTTGTGCATCCCTGAGTTTAAACATAATTTACTATCAGTGTCCAAATTAACCAGAGATTTACAATATGTAGTCACTTTCTTTCCTGACATATGTGTCATGCAGGATCTGTTCAGTGGAATAGTGAAGGGGTTTGGTAGAGAAGTTGATGGCTTGTACAACATTCAACTATCGGTAAAAAAAAAGATGATAGTGTTAAAGCAATAAATGCCAACTCAATCAATAATGGCACTGTAAATAAGACTGAAGAATTGGAAATTTGGCACAGAAGACTTGGGCATACTCCAATCAAAGTGTTGCACAAAATTTCCACTCTGCAGTTTAAGAGAGAGTCCCATGACATTCAAGGTTGCAATGTATACCCCTTGGCTAGGCAAACTAGGCTGCCCTTTCCTAGCAGTCCTAGTAGAAGCAGTGACATCTTCTCCACCACACATGGAGATGTTTGGGGTCCATATAGAGTCACTAGTCATGATGGCTGCAGGTTTTTCTTACCTTAGTAGGTAATTTTAGTAGAATGACATGGGTGTATATGGTGAGAATGAAGACTGATGATGTTATCAACCTTAGGCAATTTTTTATATTGTTGGAAACTCAATTTGATGCACAAGTGAGGACATTTAGAAGTGATAATGGCACTGAATTTTTCAATTCCAATTGCACTGCCTTGTTTCATTCTCTTGGTATTGTTCATCAGAGTTCTTGTGTGCATAGACCTCAACAGAATGGTTTGGTCGAAACAAAAATAGACATATCTTGGAAATTGCTAGAGCCATTCATTTATAAGTTTTTCCGCCCCTTAAGTTTTGGAATGAATGTGTTCTCAATGCTGTCTATGTGATTAACAGATTGCCTATGCAGGTCCTATCTGGAAAGTCCCCTTCTAAGATAGTATATGGTAGACCTCCATCCTTACATCATATGAAAGTCATTAGTTGTTTGTGTTTTGCAACTAACCTACATAATGGAGACAAATTCTCTCCAAGGTCTGTTGCAGTTGTGCTAATGGGCTACTCCTCCACTTAAAAGGGTTATAAGCTCTTCAACTTACTCATCAGCACCTTCTTTATAAGCAGGGATGTATTTTTCAGGGAACACATCTTCCTTTTTCAGATGTTCAGAGATAAGAAGCTGTAGCTATTTCCAAATGGAGTCATCACTACTCCCACCACACAATCTTTGCCCATTCCTACACTCACATTACCCAGTTCTCCCACATTCCCCAATTCTCCCACTACTACTGCTTCCCCACCATCTTTATCACCCATACTTACACCTAACATTCCTCCTTTTCCACCTCCTACTGCTTCCAGTAAATCCAACAGATCAAGAAATGCTCCAGCCTATGACTATGTATGTGGCAAACCAACCTCAGCTACTGCATCACATTGTCTATACCCCATATAATCCTACCTGTCTCATACCAATCTTAGTCTATATTATCAATCTTACCTATCAAAAATCACCTCTATCAGAGAACCTCAATCATATTATGAGGTAGTTGCAGACCCTTTATGGGTGGATGCCATGAACCTGAAACTTGCTGCTCTACAGGACAACCACACTTGGTCTTTGGATGATCTTCTACCTGGTAAAATTCCTATAGGATGCAGATGGGTGTTCAAAGTGAAGTATAGAGCTGATGGCACTGTTGAAAGATATAAAGCTGGACTGGTAGCAAAAGGGTACACTCAATAAGAAGGTTTGGATTATCAAGAAACCTTCTCCCCTGTAGTTAAGCTGGTCACTGTTTGATTGGTTCTTGCTGTGGCTGCTTCTAATCAGTGTTGCCTATAACAAATGGATATCTTCAATGCCTTTCTCCATGGAGATCTGGTAGAAGAGGTCTACACAGTTCCCCCACCTAGCTTTGGCAGTCAAGGGGGGAATAGACAAGTATGTAGACTGCACAAATCCTTGTATGGACTCAAGCAAGCATCAAGACAGTGGAACTTGAAGTTTGTTGAAGTTCTGACCAGCTCAGGATTCATACAAAGTCACTTTGACTACTCCTTGTTTACAAGAAAGAAGGGAGATAGCATAGTGATCATCCTAGTCTTTGTTGATGACGTGCTCATCACAGGAAATGATCATACATTGATCCAAGAAGCCAAGGCAGCCCTGTAGGAGAAATTTAAGATTAAGGACTTAGGTGATATGAAGTACTTTCTTGGAATAGAGATAGCAAGGTCAAGGGAAGGAATTCTCATGCACCAAAGGAAGTTTGCACTTGAATTAATCAGTGATTTGGGACTGTCAGCCTCCAAACCAGCAGTCACTCCAATGGAATGCAACCAGAAGCTGACCAAAGTGGAATATGATGAACATGTAGATGGTTTGAGGGAGGATGCTGAGCTAGATGACCCTGGACCATATCAAAGATTAATTGGAAAGCTGCTATACTTGTCCATGACCAGACCAGACATTACATATACTGTACACCTGGTGAGTTAATTCATGTAGAGGCCCAAAAGGTCTCACATAGAGGCAACATTTGGAGTAGTGAGATACATCAAGAATGAACCAGGCTTGGGGATCTTGTTGAGCTCAGAAAAGGCCACACAACTAACTGCTTTTTATGATGCAGATTGGGCAGGATGCCCCAACTCAAGGAGGTCCATTACTGGCTATGTTGTGAAGCTAGGCAACTCCTTAATTTCCTGGAAGTCTAAGAAACAAAGCACAGTCTCTAGGAGCTCAGCTGAAGCAGAATATAGGAGCATGGCAGCTACTGTCGCAGAGGTGCTTTGGCTAGTGGGAATATGTAAAGAAATGCAGGTTGACATTAAGATTCTAGTAGAGCTGCACAGTGACAGCAAGGCAGCAATTCAAATTGTTGCGAATCCCATATTTCATGAAAGAACTAAGCATATCGAAATAGACCTACACTTTATAAGAGAGAAGATACAAGATGGTATAGTCAGAACATCCTATGTGGTATCAAATGACCAAGAGGCAGATTTGTTCACTAAAGCTCTTAGTAGATCACAACACACGTATCTCTTATGCAAGCTAGGAGTGTTGAACTTGTTTACACTACCTAGCTTGAAGGGGGTGTTGAGAATATTGAAATAAATAGTTGGTAGTTAGTTTGTTTAAGGCTCATTAATAGTTAAGTGGGTGGTTAATAGTTAGTTAGGAGGGATAAAGTTGGTTAGTCAGTAAGTGTGTGTGTATATATATATATATATATACTCCCTCTATTGTAAACGTCTACAGTTTTCCATTTTCACTTCAATGAAACAGAGAGAAGAGACTCTCTCTTCACCTGAGCTCTCCTTCTGCTTTCTTCTACTATGAATTGACCCTTCTTCATTGTGGTTCTCTCTTTCATTGCAGCTGACTTTATCAATCATAAGCTTCAGTGTAAGTAATTTATATTTTCATCAAGTATAATTAAAAAATGAGCATGCGGAAGTCATCATTTTTGAAATTCTATTGTATACATAATGCTGCAACTTTACCGAATATGGGTTTCTTTAATAAATCTTTTTTAGTTCGTCTAGTTTCGCATAAAATACTCGACAAATTAAGTCAGGTCTATTTTGTGCTTCATCAATTGGTAGAAGATTTTCTTTAATTTCTGGCCAAGAGGGATTAGAGGTTATGGTTAAAAATATATCAGGTCTTCCAAAACGTTGAACTAATGCAATAACATCCATATATCGTCTACGCATATCTCTTGGTTCTCCAGTAAAGCTAAGTGGGAGAAATCTGCATTTACCTACTTGTGAAGCATCTCTTTCACCTTTTCATAGAACATCTAGTAATCCTCCTAATATATTAGTTCTGAATAAATCTTGATTTAAAGAAGCAAAATCTAATCGTTGGATTTCAATTTTTATCCATTGATCTACAATGTATTGTTGAAATAATCTTCCTGAATGTAGAATTATATTTTGCTCATCTCGTATTTGGAGTTTGTAACAATAATATTCATGACAGGAGACACTGTTTCTTCTATGTTTTCCTTTTTGCATAGCTTCAACTTCTATATCCAAAAATCCATCAATTGTAGCCATATTTGTTACGCTTGGCAATTGTTCATGTTCCCAATATCTTTCTCTAGATGAAGAAGCACCTAAAGGATCAATTTTTTTAATACCGCAATACCATCCATTTTCACCATAAGAAAACAACAATGGATACTGCAATGGATCATAACAACCGTAGTAATAATTTAGCAACTAACTTTTATTGCTAGTTGTATATACTCGAATATGTGGTGTGAGAATGTAGTTTTGAGCATCTTGTTCTACCCATATTCCGGCAACTTCTGATGCAGTTGGTAAATTATATATTCTTTGATCTAAATCAGCATCAGATTTAAAGGCAATATAAAAATCACACAATTGTGGGATATTTATTAATGATTTTAAAAAGATGAAGTATGGATTAATTTTTAATATTTTCATTAATTTTTGGACAATACCTTCATTTAGTTTATGTGAACATGCTAATCGACTTTTTAACTTATTTTCACTATCGAAGAAGTATAATTGCAAATTTCTTCCTTTTTCAGTAGCTGGGACTAAATCGTCTATAAAATGACACATTTTTCCTTGAACTCTAAAGGTGGATATACCTTTATATTTTCTTGCTAGTTCTTTATCATAATTGACTCCAAGAGATGTGAATGCAAAAATATTGTTATAAGTTTTAATATTAGTTCGAAACTGCCTCGATTTATCAGTGTTTTCTAAATATAGATTTCATAAAGCTGTTGATACTTGATGTGAAATGAGCCGCACAACACCATTACCACTGTTGGCCATTGTCCCTCCTACATGGAGGAAGAGCCCAATTAATTTTGGGCTCTTATATTTTATTTTGGACTCTTTAATTTAAGTCCAAATGCATTGTTGTTTTGTCTTGGCCCATTTTTATTTCTGTGTGGAATATAAAAGCCAGCAAAAATCAGAAAAAACAAGTGGTCAGAAAACAAAAATCAGAAAGCAGCAAAAACAGAAAAGCAGCAGAGAAAAACTGCATTTTTGTCCACTGTGCAGCAGCTTTATTTTCTTTCGAATCGGAGGTCAAACGGAGTCCGTTCTTCCTCAAATTTTAGTATGTTGTTCGTGAGACTCTCCTCTACAAGTACACGAAACAGTTTTTCATTTTGAGGTCCGGAAGGTCGGTTTTCGCTGCATCTTTTTCAGACTGTGTTTTTGGGTATTTTTCTCCATTTTGGTGAAATTGTTCTTGTTTTGATGATTGTATTTGCCTCTAGTGTTTACTAGAGAGGATAACTTGTTGTACTCACTTGGTTTTGGTGAATAGTGGAAGTTTTCGGATCGTTGTTGAACGGTCCCGTGGATTTTTCCCCGATTTGGGGTTTCCACATAAATTGCGTGTCTCTATTTATATTTCCGCTGTTTAATTGGCTGTGTTGCTGCTGAGTATTGTTGTTGACTGCTGCTGTGAATTATTTTTTGTCCATTGTGCCTTTTGTCATTCATTTTGTTTATTTGGGGAAAAGATTTATTGCGCTTCCGTTTGTGTGTCGTCGTTGTTTCCCCAACAACCACAACAAAAATGCTGGTGTTTCGTATTCAAATCTTTTTGCAGCGCAATATTTACACTGAGGAACTGCTTTTAGAATAGCATAGTTTATTCTTGGATAAGAAGGCTCGATGTAATTAACTCTCATAGAATTACATCCTGCATGATATAGTTATTGCTATCCTTAATGGATGGAGATGATGATGCCCTATAAGCTATCCAATTATCTTACCTAGAATAGAAGTTTGCTCATCTGAAACCGATGTAGTTGCAGAGCAATCTATGTTAGGTGACATGGTGTTGCTGGAGCTAAGATCAACAAAGCAACTACTCATTATCAATGAAGTTGTCCATGCTTGAGCTAGCAAGACATCTTTCTTTTCAGATTGTTTCAATTTGTATAGTTCACACCGTCTAGAGCCTTTTTATCAGCATGAGTTTTTCCAAGATTCAAATCAGTTTTATTGGTGGTATTTGACATTTGGAGGATGTTTTATTTATCCTGAAGGTGAGAGATAAATTTTCTTTTTATTTTTTCTTCTTTATCTGATTAAAACAGTGAAGTAAATTTCTAATAACAAAAAATAGTAATAACAAATGAAACTATGTTTTGTAGAACTTAAATGAACATCTGCTGAGCAAACACTTAAGAAATTGCAACAGACAAATATGATAAATAAGAATAAAAGACATATAACTTAATTAGTAATGCAAAATCTAAATTGCCATAAAAATAAGAGAAAAAGATTTTTCTAATATAAGGGGAAAAATGGAAGAAAGGGTTCCAAGACTATAAGTTTTAACAGCAGAAGGCTATGTTTTGTTTTTAATGTTAGTCCAGTGGTCAAAGCATCAAGAAGAGGTGAACAGAATGAGCTTGGAGAAATTGTGCAAGAGCAAAGTGATGTACTGATTGATTATGTGTTGTTATTGTTTCGTTTACTTAGCATTTATGAGTGGTCTGCAACCTTAAGTGAAATCTCAACTTTTGAATACTCATTTGGTGTCAATAATTATGTATTAGCTGATGCAAGATCTGGTTACACATTATGCAAATGACCGTTGAGCTTAAATTTTATATTTATGAGAATCAATAATTTAATTTATTGGAAATTAAATTCATTTCAGATTATTTTGAATGCCAATAGCAACAGCAACAGCCACAGGATAAGCTTTATTAAGTTCTTAGAGATGGTTTTTTTGGGTGGTTAATGATTTTGCTTATTATTTAGTATTTCACAGTTGCTATACTTTTCTTTGGATTGTTTCTTGTAAGTCTTGATTCTTTTTTATTTTTTTTTATTTTTCTGTTTTATTAACCAGTTAAGTCATAATTTCTAACTATTACTGTGAATTGGTTTTGGATGCCAGAGATTTAAATAATTTCTCTTGCAATATGGATTGGTGTGGATAAAGTTTTGACGCGAATAGATGTGGAGGATAAGATTGTATGCTTGAAGAAGTTCTGGAAAAGTAACCTGATAAAAAAGTTTTAGATTTCTTTTTACTCAATGTTACTTCACTGAGTATTGGAACAACGGGAAAAGAGTAGATCTTTTCATCGTATTTAAATAGTCAGAAAAGTGTACTAATCCAAGTGTATATAGCTGAAAGAGCAAGAACAAGTGACGACAATCTTCTCGATAAGTTCTTCTGCTGATATTCAAATGCCCTCGCAAGGATGGACAGGCTATGAAAAATGTAAATCCTGCTCCTATTTAAATGTTGTTTAGATGGTGGTTGATGGAGGAGTTGAAAGAGAGCTAATTATTTGAATTTTCTAATTCAAAAATTGTTAGATTTTGAATGTTTGTTTTTGTTGTTTTGCAACTGTGATGTTATTTGCCATGTACAGATTGTTAACATCAATGAAGTACCTTTTAATTTTGGAAGAATGCTTAATTTTTTCTATATTTTTCTCTTGTTGTTCGCCCCAGCTCGCACCAATGTCGACATTTCTGTCATTGGTTTGGAAGATAACAGAAAATATTAGTTTCAAGCTTCTCAAGTTCAATTTTCATGATAACTCTGAATTGGATGAGATTGAAGATAGACAAGTTGGATTTTTATTTGGAGGTGAAGATAATGTTGTACGTGTAGATAGTAGCGAAGAAGCTGCTACGAAGGAAATAGTCTCTTCTGTGATTTATGAAACTGTTTCTGACAAAGATTTGACTAAAAAGGATGGTATAAGACATGAGGAAGATTAATGACGAAGATTGGACTGAAAAGGATGATACAAGACATGAGCATGATAATGTAATTTCTCAATTCAAGGAAGGAGACTCTATTTTGAAGCTAAATCTGTGAGGCGCCATTGTAAAGTGTTTTACTCGATGTTACTCTTAACTGATGGAAAAATTTAAGATTTGCTCTTACACCTTGTTATTCCATTGAGTATTGGAGCAACGGGAAAAGATAGATCCTTTCAACTTATATTTGGATATAAATCGCATGGTCAAATGGTGATTTAAAGTCATGTTTACAGCAGGAAAGTATCAGGGATAGTATAAAACCTCAGAAAATAACCACTCTGCTTTGAAGACAATTTTGTAATGTGTTTTTACTTGATGTTACTCTAACTGATAGAAAAGTTCAAGATTTGCTCTTACACCTTGTTACTCCCTTTGAGTGTTGGAGCAGCAGCAAAAGATAGATCCTTTCAACTTAATCGCATGTTCAAATGGTGATTTGAAATCATGATTATAGCATACTTGCATAAACTAAGAAATGTGTAGGTTTATACCCATGGATTCTTGGTTAATATGACTGGAATTTAGGCGAGTGGTGTGATGTGTACGTATTTACACCAGATATTTTCCATGCTATTCAAGGAGTATCCACTCAAAGGAAAGACACAGATTGGTCTATGCATCGTATCTAGAGTTTCCCTTGATTATGTGTTTTCATATTAAAAGAATAGAGATTTTTGGTCCTTTGATCTCATTGTTCTATTTTCATTTTCACCTGCTGAAATAGAATATGTTGTGATTGACTTGGGACAATATTACTTCTTCCTAATCTAAAGTGGTTTTCAAGTGTCTTCAAACCCATGCAAACAATCGTGTTGTATGAAGTATTTTGTCTTCTGTTGCAGCCAATCTAAGCTTTGAACCTCTGCAGCCCGATGATGCTTATTAGTGTTACTTTGTTGAAAAGCTTTTATTCCCAAAGTGTGATTTGGCTTTGGAAATTAGATTTAAGCCTCAAATTCTAAGACGTACCGTATGCTCGCCCTGTAACCCTAAGTCAAAAGTATTTTTGAAAACATGGTTGGATAACTTAAGTTGATTGAATTTAGTATTCCATGTAAAATAGTCAAACTTGATATAAAGATTTATTTTTTTTGGGTAATAACTTGGTATAAAGATTAAAAGAAGACGTAGGGGATTCTCTTTCTCTCTAATGTTCATTCTTTCTCTTTTTAAATACTAATATACGTACTCGTGCAATTTGCAGATGATAGAAAATTATTAGTATAATTATTTTATATTATTGTGATATCTTATCGAACATATTGAAAGATATTATGTTTTAAAATGTTCAACTATCATATTATTTCTCAATG
>JAOTQJ010090655.1:0-12054 GCA_025642045.1 Solanum sejunctum
AATGAATAGCTTCTTGAGTTCAAAAATGAATATTTTGCATATCACTAAGCTTATGGAAATAGTTTTTTTATGCATGTGATTCTCATAACTCTATTCCTGCCATTATGGTCTCGTTCCCCGGTTCCCGGGCCGGTTATTATTGTGCGTAGGTATAACTATATGTATATGTGTATATATATATTTCGAAGTAGGTTGGATACGGCGGGTCGGTTTGCCCATGGGTTGGCTTTGCTTAGTTTGGAGACATAAGGAGCTAGGCTTGGGATATATTGGCATCATGATGTATGGGTGATGGGCCTCGTTCGCCCTTGCGGTGAGTGCTTAGCCGCTGTTTGCCTCAGCTCACTTATAGGGCATGATGACCTTTACACATTATGATATGTGAGTGCTTGGCCGTTGTTCGCCTCGTCTCACCTATCCTATGACGTGAGTGCTAGGCCACTGTTCATCTCGGCTCACTTTTGCTACAAGTGGGACCTGTGTTGGATATTTCAAGGATTTAAAATTTTTGGTGTTATGCTATGGTATGGCGCGAGTTTGGAGATCGCTATCGTTCCCGTCTGATATACATTACCTTGATATTTTAAATAAAGAATTATTTTGACGTTTGCATGCAGGTTTGACTCATATATTTTTATTGGGATTATTACTCTCATTTATATTTTGTACTTTCTGCTTTACATATTCGGTACATATTTCGTACTGACCCCCTTCCTTCGGGGGCTGCGTTTCATGCCCGCAGGTACTGATATACAAGTTAGAGAGCCACCTTCTTAGGATCTCTGTCTACCGCTGAAGTGCTCCCTTTGACTCGGGAGCAGATTTTTGGTATATACATGTACACTTATTTTCTGTATTTTACATTTATGTATATTTGAGGGTATGACGGGGCCCTGTCCGGTCCTATGATTCAGTTCGTATGTGTACAGGTTTGTGGATACATATGGGTATGGGATATTGCATGTGGTATGATTACGTATTTATGATACATTCGTTGGGCGGTTCTACCGCAGCGGTGACCTTGTCGCCCCACATATATATGTGTATAGATATTTGTTGTACGTTGGGGTTGCTGTTTACAGGTTTGGTTAGTCAGTAAAACAGATGAAACTCTGCCGAAATTTTGATAGATTCCTTAGCTATTATAGTTGGAAATCCAGTTTAGTGTTTGTATTGGTGCCCAATTGGCACTAATCACGGTCCCTAGATTGGGTCGTGACAGAGATGGTCTACTTGTCAAAGGTAAGTCATACTTCATATAAAGGGCATTCTCATTTCGTATGAGGTAACCTTTCTTGTGGGTATCCCCATTTCAGATATGATTTTCACATATAATATATCATATCATATCATATCATATCATTTTTTCACCTTATGGGCATCCCCTTTTCGGAGGCAACTTTTCTTACGGGCACTCCCATTTCTGAAAGGAACCTATGCTAGGCAAATAGTTCAAGGAAAGAGAGCATCCTCTCAATCCATCAGTGCTAAGTCATCATCCCGCAAGAATACTCATAATATACATATACATACTTTCAAAATAGTCAACTCTTACCAAAACATTTCAATGTATTCTTAGGCCTAAAGGCCAAACATCATTCATGATAATTCATATTTAGGCTCAAACGCCAAATCGTAATTCATACCATAATACGCATGCATAGGAATAGCTCATTTATATACAAGATGGTGCAAGCACCTAAAATTCTCAAAGAGCCACAATAATAAACATATATGTGATCAAATTCTTGTTATAACTCATATCTTATCTAAATCATATATTGGACTTAACCCACTTCATAATTTCATAAATCCATGCTCATAAAATACATATGCTATGAAAAATGTGAGAATGACATGGGTAATTAAGATTGAATCTAAACTCAATAATATAATATGGAATTCAAGTAAAATAATAACTAAATCTACATTTAGACTATAATATAAATCACCCATGAGTAGATCAAAGCCTTAAAGGGACTTTGCACAATCATAGATTTATAAAAGTGTTGAAATCCATTATTTCAAAACCTAAATCATCTAAAAATTAATAGGTAAAAATAACCCATTCATTATTGGAATTTAAAGAATCATAATATTTAAAACTCCAAATTAAAGTGAGCAAAAATTCATATGGATTTCTTGAAAATAGGTTGGGTCTCCTTGATTGGAAGTAACCAACGATCAAAACCCACATATAACCCCAAACAATTTGAAGAAGAGTTGAGTTTCCTAGCTCCTAAGTTGAAAATTCACAGGAGTTCCTTTGAGATTAATCTTTGAGAGAGTTTAAAACATGGAGTGAGTTGTTGAATGTTTGAAATGGGGTTTAGGGATTTAGATGGACATAGGATAGCATAGGAATCCCCAAAAGACAAATAGATTAAATTAAATTTATAAAAATATCATTAATGAAATAGAAGGAAAAATTGTCCGTCGTCATCACAAGGGGAGTTTCATAGGTCGTGTGGAACTCCATGGTTCATGTAGAGTGCCTGTGAACCTACACTTATGCAAAACTAGAAATTAGACTCATGTCCCAACAATTAGAAATTTTAAGTACAAGGTTCACCACATGGACAACTTCATGGGTCGTGTGAAGCCTCACAATTTGTGTGGTGCACCCATATGCCCATCCTTAGGAAATTTTCATGGAAACGTTATGAGATAGTAATCTTATACTTAGAATATTTTCACTCCGTAAGCTTCATGGGGGGAGGGGAGTCTCACATCCTGTCTCACACCATACTTTGGTGTGACTAGGCATGGAACCTCACTTAACTCCAAATGGTGGGTTTTCAAGCTCAAGTCATCCCACAACCCCTCCACACAATCTCTGTGATGTCACACAGCCCGTGTGGGGTGCTAGTGTAACATGTCTTGGCTAGTAACACCATACCAAGGGTCAAGCCCCCAAAATCAAGGCCAGTATAATGTAGGTATAAATTATGCATTAGTACATTTGAATGCACTAAGTATGTGGGATACAATTCACTAAGAGTCATAAGTAAAATAATAACAAGATGCTTAATCATAATCAAGGAACACAAACTCAATATGGAATATATACCCTGAACTTTGCACAATATGTATGAGATGGGCCAAATAGCCACCCACTCACCTTACAGTATAACCTTTTCAGTGAGGTGTTACCAATACTCCTACCTTACTATATAGTATTTTTGATAGGTAGTATAAGACATTCCCTACCTTACGATATAATCTTTTAGGTAGGAGCCATGTATTGTTCTACCTTACGGCACAACCTTTTTGGTAGTATTATCAAATATTTTAATTGCTTTCAAGTCGAATTGCTTTAAACAATACAAATATCTAACACCCGGCCCGGGCGTAGTGGAAATAATCATTGGAAGGACTACATTACGATATAATCTTTTCAGTAAGAGCCATGAATTGTACCTTACGACATGACATTTTCAGTAGGTGTTATAAGATGTCCTTACCTTATGATATACTTTTTTCTGTATGAGCCATGAGTTATCCTACCTTACGGCATAACCTTTTTGGTCGGTCTTATGACGTGTCCATACCTTACGAAATAAGCTTTTTGGTAGGAGTCATGAAAATAGCTCATCAAACCATCACATATAAGTATCAAGAAAGGACTTCACATTTTTCCAAGAACATAACAAAACGTAGTAGCCCAACAGTTCACTTGCAATGCCATAGACTTTATATGAATTTAGTACATTCTTGGAAGCCCTTAATCATTATGAAGTCACTTGACTTATAAATCATGTAATACCTTGGGAATTCTTGATTTGACATTTTATCAAACATTTGATAGGCACATATGAGTACATGTTCAAATCATGCAAAATGCAAGAAAATGAATCATGAAATAGTGAAATCAATGCATGTTAAAGTCATGTAAATCAGCCCACCAACATCATGGTACTCCATCATGGGTAACTTATAAATCATATCAAAACTTCACAATAGTTCATAAATTTCATCATTTGATTCATGTATAGTCATAATAGATAAAGATTAATTCATATTATAAACTTAAAATAGATATTTATGCATAATCAACAATATTTGATAAAATCCCAACATATTTCACGCTCATATTTCATAATAACAGATACTCCTCATAAGTAGTACACCTTGAAATAATATAATTTTCATAAAATAGGAAGGTTGGACTAGATGGATGAAAGGACCCAGTAGATGAAATCGACATACCTTAAACTTGGGTTTTCTTGATGTAGACTTAAAGGAGACTTGAAACTTGAATAAAGGTCTTGAGATCCGAAATTATGGTTGAGACACTTGAATTTGGATGAGAATTTTGATAAAATTATTGAGGGGATTTAGAGAGGGTTTCTGGATGATATGGAGTTGAAAAATAACTATGTATGGGACATTTCACGTGTAAATGGGCATGGGCCCATGACCCCAATGCCTTAGGCTGAAACAGGAAAATTAAGAAAGTGACAACACTGCTCCGCGACAGGTCCGTGTGGCGGAGCCATTATAGATCCTCTCTATTTTTAAAAATTTTGTGAAAATCATTTTTCATTACGGGTCTTCTAAAATCTAATTTATACCTATTTTCCTCTCAATTTTGCCTCCTGATCGATAATATAAAGTCGAATTTTTGATATCACACACAAATTTTGACATACATGAAAATTATGATTATGGTCAATTCTGAAGCATATTTTTGGGGCATTTTAATATCTCCCCTTTGGAAATATTCATCCCCGAATGTCAAAGAAACATGTATAAGAGAAGTAATATGAAGATTCAGCCTGGTGTTAATGTCAAAAATTACCATAAATTTGTTACCATAAATATGAATACATGCAACATGATATGAGAGCTGAAACTTAAGACTTGAAATAATATAAGGGACTTAGTTTACTATATTAAGCTTGAATAGACTGACAGAGGTACAAACATCGCCTTTTCATGTCTGCTCTCGCTTTCCAAGTGACGCTTTCAACTTGTTAATTCCTCTAGATAACCTTGACAGGTGCTACATCTTTGTTTCTCAACTTTTCCACATGTCCATCCAATATCTCCTCCGGGAACTCCTCATAGGTCAACTCATCCTCTACAACACCCACAATCTCAAAGCTGTCAAGACCCAAGCCTAGGACCTAGATTGATGCGGCTCAAAGGGAACCCGAAGGGACCCCAAGCAAGATTCTTAGAACATCATTACATATTCTTGGTCATGGAAGCAAAAAAAACAAGCATCAAGAGATAATAAATTAGGAAAACCAGGCCTAAGGGAACACTTTCATATCATGGACATCAAGAATAATAGAATCAAGATTCATAACATAGATATATAACATATCCAACAATACCTCTACTACATAGATAAGAGCAGGGGCCACGACAAGTAACTGGGTCAATAAATGAACAAAAGAAAGATAGTCTTATTAAATAGCAAGAGATCATAAGCAACAACCCCGGAATGAAGGACTCACCAACAAGCTTGAGAGACAGTCGTACTAGCCACGTGGAGGGGAAGGATGATCAAGTGGTGATCTGATTCTTACATGGTGCCATCATGTAGGCATAGAATATGTGTTAGTATGTTTGAATGTACTAAGTATGAAGTATGCAATGTAACAATAGATAGACATCATAGGCAAAATGCATAATGATACTCAATCGATAACATAATAGCAAGATGGCATCTATGAATGATGCTTCAAGTAAAAATCATGTATATATAGAACTTAACACATGTGTAATGAGTGATAATTCTTAGTGCAATCGAAGGTCTATCACCTCCTTAGATAGGCGCATGAGGTACAAACCCCTTCATGAGATTGATGGAGTACAAACCGCCCAACAAGGTTGATGGAGTACAAACTCCCCAACAAGGTTGATGGGTACAAAACCCCAACAAGGTTGATGGGTACAAACACCCTACAAGGTTGCATACGCCTTCCACCTCCCGAGCGAGGTAATAAAGGTACAAACCCCTCAACAAGGTTATTGGGGCCTATAACCTCCCGAGTGAGGCTTGGTCATCCCCAATACTATAGAGATAATATCATATACATACATTCATTTCATCATAATATACATATATTATCTCATCACTATATAGTCATTCAACTCATAAGACATGCATTGAACCTCTAATTCCTCAAGAATCCATAAATGGACATTTTATCAAACACTCGGCGGGTGTGTAGTGCTTGTGTAAAACCATGCAATTCAAGAGTGAAATCATGTTATGAAATACAATGTAAAACTATCAATAGATACTTGGTAACACCCCTAGGCAATATACATAGAAACCCTTCATCACATCTCACAATAGATCTTAGATTCATAGCCCAAAATATAGTAAAACAGTCACAAGTTCATAAACCCTACATAGTGTGCAGTGAATTTCATAATAAATAAGACCCATGTGAATTAGAGTAAAAGAAAGCTTGGATATCATGGGTGAAAGGAACCCATTAAAGAAACCCATATAGCTTAACTTTGGAGAGGAACTTGATGAAGATTGGAGATGGAGACTTGAAGCTTGAATGAGAACCTTAAAATCTGGATGAGTTTTTAGACTTCAATTTGGGAGATGAAATATTGGGGAACGTCGTGAATGATATGAGGGTGAAATAAAGCTAAGTATAGGTATTTTCTTGTACAGGAACACTTAGGCCCAAGACTCAAAATTCTTGGACTGCTCATGGAATGCATAACTTCTGTGGAAATCGAATTTTATGATTTTGAAATTTTGATACGGTTGCTCTTAAATCGGGGTTAGACACATTGTCCACTCAATTTGACCCCTTGAATAAGAATATGAAGTCAGATTTTTGATATCACGCATGAATTTTAAGATATATGGAAATTACGATTTTGGGCACATTTGAGGCACATTTTCGGGCACTTTTGGGGTCATTTCAATATCTCCCCCTTAGGAATATTCATCTCTGAATGTCAAAGAAACATCTATGGGAGATGAAAACACGATAATTTCAGCCTACATAGGGATGCAACAATGCACTTAAACATCATTTCAAGAAAATCTCAACATAAGAGTAAAATCATCATGAACTTGTCAATTTAAACATCAATGTATGCATACATCATGGGATAAACCTAGACGTTAAATTACACAGGGGACTTACATTGATACCTTAGGCTTGAGTGGAGTTCAAAAGATAAGTATATGGCTTTTGCATGTCTGCTTCTTCTCCAAAGTAGCATTTTCAACTTGTTGATTCCTCCGAAGGACCTTAACGGAAGCCACATCCTTTTTCCTCAATCTCTTCACTTGACTACCCAAAATATAAATCAAAACCTGTTTATAAGTCAATTTGTCTTCAACTACCCCCACAAATATCAAGAGGCACAATAGCATTGGGGTTACCCACACACTTCCTCAACATAGACACATGAAAGACCAGATGAACCAATTTCAATTCTCTAGGCAAATCCAACTCATAGGCCACCTTACCAATCCTTATCATCACGACATAAGGTCCCATATATTTAGGGCTCAACTTGCCTCCTTTTTATCAGTTTCTCTTCCTCTATTTGTTCTACATAGGTCATGAAACGTGATAAGTCCATGTCACTAATCAACATAGCAGATTGACTCTCCTCACTAACCAAGTCAAAAACACCCATCACAAATTTCGTCATCTTAGATTTTGAGTCGGCCACCAAATGTTGACCATATTTTGAAAGTTGGTTGAACTTAAAGGTATACTCCCTAACACTCATAGAACCTTGTCTCAAATTCATAAATTCCACCAACTTAGCTTCCCTAAGTTCAACAAGGAAGAACCGATTAATGAAGGCCACATTAAACTCCTACCAAAGCACCACACAGTTAGCTCCCTTCTCTTCATTCCATTGATTGTATCATATTTATGCTACTCCTTTGAGTTGGTAGGATGCCAACTCTGCCTTATCCTTCGGCCTCACACTCATGATAGACAAAATCTTGTAGACCTCATCAATGAACTCTTGGGGGTCCTCACTCACCTTTAACCATAGAATTCTGGGGGATTCATTCTCATGAAGCCTCTCACCTAAGATGCCGGTGTAGAAGCATGAGGGGATTGGGCCCCTTAGCTGGCTTAATTATCCATAACTTGTGTAAGCAAAGTAAGAGCATCCTGAAGCTCTCCATTAGTCGATTGCTCCTCAGGTATATGGGATCTTCTTCCTCTAGCCTCTAACTTATAGTTATGATGCATAACATAACCATGAACAAGACTCTAATCGATGCGGTGTGTCAGACTAAGAGGATCTAACAAGCTAGTGCTCTGATACCAATTTTGCCATGATCCAAGCCTAGGAAATAGATGTGACAAAGCGCAAGAGAAACCCGAAGAAACCCTAAGCAAGCCTCGTAGAACATAATTACACATCCTTAGTCATGAAAGTGATAAAACAAGCATCAAGACATAATAAATTAGGACAACCAAGGCTAAAGGAACACTTTCATATCATAGACATCAAGAAGAATAGAGTCAAGGCTCATATTATTAATACATAACATGTCCAACACCACCTCTACTATATAGATAACAGCGGGAGCCACAACAAGCAACCAGGCTCACCCTTATAGTCAACATATAAACAAATAAAAGATAGTCTTAGTATATAGCAAGAGATCATAAGCAGTGTCCCCAAAATGGAGGACTCACCAACAGGTTTGAAAGACAATCGTACTAGCCATGTGGAGGGGGAAGATGATCATGCGGTACTCTAATTCCTACATGGTGGCATCATATAGGCATAGAGTATGTGTTATTACATTTGACTATATTAAATATGTAGGATGCAATGCAATAACAGATAGACATCATACGCAAAATTCATAATGATACTTAATAGATAACTTAATAGCAAGATGGCATGTATGAGTGATGCTTGAAGTAAAAAATCATGCTTATATAGAACATAACACATATGGAAGGAGTGACCATTATTAGTGCAATCCAAGTCCTACCACCTCCTTGTGGAGGCGTATGAGGTTCAAACCCCTTCATGAGGTTGATGGAGTACAAACCCCCCAACAAGATTGATGGAGTAAAACTTGCCAACAAGGTAGATGGGTACAAACCCCCAAAAGGGTTGATAGGTACAAACCCCCAACAAACTTTCATGGGCCTGACACCTCCCCAGCAAGGCAATCAAGGTAAAAACCTCTCAAAAAGGTTACCCGGGCCTACAACCTCTCGAGTGAGGCTTGGTCATCCCCAATACTATAGAGATAATATCAAATACATACATTCCTTTGATTATCATATACATATATTCCTCTCATCACCATATAGTCATTCAACTCATAAGATATACATTGAAACTTCAATTTCTCAAGAATCCATAACCTAACATTTATCAAACACTTTGGGGTGTGTATTGCTAGTGTAAAACCATGCAATTCAATAGTGAAATCGTGATATAAAATCTAATGTAAAACCATTAACAGATACTTGGTAATACCCTCAATAAATATACATCAAAATCCTTCATCATATCTCACAATAAATCTTAGATTCATAGTCCAAAACATAGTAGAACAGCCACAATTTCATAAACCCCAGCAAAGTGTGCAGTGAATTTCACAATAAATAAGACACATGAATAAATTAACTTTAAATCATGTGAATTAGAGTAAAAAGAAGCTTGGGTATCATGGGTGAAAGGAACCCATGAAAAAAATCCACATACCTTAACTTTGGAGATGAACTTGATGAAGATTAGAGATGTAGACTTGAAGCTTGAATAAGAAACTTGAAACCCAGATGAGTTTTGAGACTTGAATTTGGGAGATGAAATATTGTCTAAGAGTTTAAATAAGTAATAGAGAATGTCTTGAATGATGTGAGGGTTAAATAAGGATAAATATTGGTATTTTCACGTACAAGAACACTTAGGCCTAAGATTTAAAAGTCTTGGACCGAAGTCAAAAACTGACAACAAAAAGCAGTGAGGCGCGCCCTTGGTGCATGGAAACTTCATCTATGAACTCTTTGGGATCCTTATCCATCTTGGATCCATCGAACTCCAATGGGTTTATTCTAATGAAATCCCTCACTGTAGAAGACGGGGTAGGAGCATAGGAGGATTGGACGTCTTGGTGAATTTCATTGGTCATTGCATGTGCCAACATAGTGATGGCATTCCAAAACTTGAGTTGAGTACTCCCTTCCCCTAGAGGGGCTTGGTGGATCGAACCCTCCTCGGGTGTGCGGGTCCTCCTTGATCTTCCTCTTTGAAGTGACATGATCTACAAAACCAAAGAGCATTCATTAAGGGAAAATCCTTACACTCATATCTAAAGCACAATATAGACTATGAAGAAGTGAAACATTACCTAAAACACCCCATAACCTTCCATTCATAGTTGTGGAATGCTTCACAACCATGAATAAGACTCTAATCATGCAATGTGTTGGATTTTGAGGACTATTAATAATCGAGTGCTCTGATACCAAGTCTGTCACGACCAAAGCCTAGGGCCTAGATGTGACACGGCGAATGGGGAACTCGAAGGAACCCCAAACAAGCCTTTTAGCATATCAATCACACATCCTTGATCGCGGAAGCAAAATAATAACAACAAGAGATATAAATGAGGGAAACGGGACTGTCAAAAGTCTTTAATAATCATAAAACATTTTAAGATACAAGCTCATAGCATAATTACATCTTAATATCCAACAACATCTCTAACACGAAATGGAGCGGGAGCCAAGACATTTTTCAGGCTTACCCTCATAGTACCAAGTGTCCAATATAAAGAAATAGCAAATGGCAAGAGTAACATAGATAGCATCCTCGGACTTGAGGACTCACCAAATCTTAACTTCAAAACATCGAACTAGCCACGTGGATGATTATCAAAAGGTGATCAGGTCCCTACATGGTAATACCATGTAGGCAAAAAGTATGCATTAGTACATTTGAATATACTAAGTATGTCGGATGCAATGCAACGAGAGTCATATGTCATAATAACAAGATACTTAATCATAATCATGGAACATAAATCAATATGGAATATATACTCGAACTTTACACAACATACATGAGATCGGCCAAATAGCCACCCACTCACCTTACATATAACCTTTTCGAAGAGTGTTACCAATACCCCTACCTTATGACACAATCTTTCTGATAGGTAGTATAAGACGTTCCCTACCTTACGATATACTTTTTTAGGTTGGAGCCATGAATTGTTCTACCTTACGCCATGGCTTTTTTAGTAGTATTATAGAATATCCTAACCATATGATGTAATTTTACCTTTTCAGTAGGTGTTATAAGATGTCCTTACCTTAAGATATTATCTTTTTTGTAGGAGCCATGAGTTATCCTACCTTATGGCATGGTCTTTTGGTAGGTCTTATAAGGTGTCCATACCTTACAATATAATCTTTTTGGTAGGAGTCATGAAAATAGCTCATCAAACCATCACATACAAGTATCAAGAATGGACTTCATATTTTCCCAAGAACATAAAAAGCATAGCACCCCAACAATTCACTTGCAATACCATAGGTACTTTACATGAATTTAATAAATGCTTGGAAGCCCTTAATCATTATGAAGTCACTTGACTTATAAATCATGCAATTGATCATCAATACCTTGAGAATTCTTGACTTGACATTTTATCAAACACTTGATGGACACACCTGTTACATGTTTATATCATGCAAAATTAAAGAGTATAGATTATGAAATAGTAAAATCAATGCATCTTAAAGTCATATAAATCATCCCGCCAACATCATGGTAAAACCCCATCATGGGTAACTTATAAATCATCTCAAAACTTCACAACAGTTCATATATTTTATAACTTGAATTATGTGTAGTCTCAATAGACAAACATTAATTCATAGTATAAACTTAAAATAGATATTTATGAATATTCAACAACATTTAACAAAACCCCAACATATTTTATGTTCATAGTTCATAATAAATAGATATCCATAAGTAGTATAACTTGAAATCATGCAATTTTCATAAAATAGGAAGGTTGGACTCCATGGGTGAAAGGACCCAATGGATGAAACCCAC
>JAOTQJ010090666.1:0-12053 GCA_025642045.1 Solanum sejunctum
TAAGGGATGGGCTCCCGTAAAGAAGGCCACATAATCCAAAAAGGGATAGGCTCTCGTAAGGAAGGACACTTAATCCAAAAAGGGATGGGATCCTGTAAGGTAGGTCACTTAATTCGAAAAAAGATAGGCTCCCATAAATAAGGTCATTTAATCCAAAAGGGGTTGGGCTCTTATAAGGAAGGCCGCTTAATCCGAAAAGGGATGGGCTCCTGTAAGGAAGGCTGCTCCTCCAAAAGCTCTTATGTTATGTTGGTTGAGATTTCTTTCCACACTTATGTATTATGATCTATGTAAGATGAATGATTTGCAAAGCATGGTTTACTTAAGAGTTGGCTATACATGCCATATTGTTATTATGCTATCTATTGATTATTATTATACATTTTGATTATGATGCCTATCTCTTGTTGCGTTGCATCCCACATACTTAGTACATTCAAACATTTTAATGCATACTCTATGCCTACATGATCTCACCATGTAGGAACAAGAGCCCTACTTAAGCATCCCCTCCACGTGGCTTTCGCTCAAGCTTGTTGGTATATCCTCCATTCTGAGGATGTTACTTATGATATCTTGATATGAATTAAGACTTTCTCTCTTTTGATTATGATTTGACTATAAGGGTAATTTCGGTTGCTTTATCATGGGCCCCGCTCTTATCTTTATATAGTAGAGGTGTTGTTAGACATATGGTGTATCTATACTATGAGCTTTGACTCTATTAACTCTTGTCGCTTATGGATGTTCCATTAGTCACATTTTTCCTTATTTGTGCTTATCATTTATTGTCATTTTGAATTATTTTCGCGACCAAGGATGCGTAATAATATGCTATGAGGCTTCTTTGGGGTTCCTTCGGGTTCCTTATTCGCCGGTCACGCCTAAGCCTTAGGCTTGGGTCATGACTTTCCTTGATGATTTCATCTCTATATTTCATGATTTTATACTAGCATTACACACCCTCTTAGTGTTTAATAAGATGTCCGAATGTGGTTTCTTGAAGAATTAAAGGTCCAAAGCATGAGATATGGTACGAATCATGTTGTGATGATGAAATGAGATTATGTATATGATGAATTATATATAAAGTGTTGCACTAGACCATGCCCAATCTAGGGGGAACAAGAGCCTGAGTAACCTAGATGGGGGGTTCATGCTCATCAACCTAGTGAGGGGTTTGTACTTCACAACCATAGTGATAGGGTGACATCATCATCAACCTAGATGGGGGTTTGTACTCATCAACCTAGTAAGAGGTTTATACCTCACCACCTAAGTGATGGGAGACATGATCACCAACTTACCAAGGGGTTTGTACTTTGAAAAGCTAGCTTGGTCTCTTCAACACATATGATATCCTATATGAGCACGTGTTACTTAAGCATGTTTTACTTATGAATTGATCATACATACCATATTGTTATTATGTTTATGGCCTATTTTGTGCATTTTGAATATGATGCCTATCTCTTGTTGCATTGCATCTTACATACTTAGTACATTCAAACATACTCATACTCTTACCTACAAGATATCATCAAATAGGAATCCAAGCCCAAGTTGATCCTCCTCCTCCTGCACGTGGCTAGTTCAGTACTACTCAAGGTAGTTGGTGAGTCCTCCGCTTTGGGGACCTTAGTCTATGTTGCTCTTATTATGGATTGTGACACTCTTCTTTATGTTCTATTTTGACTATAAGGATGAGACCGACTGCTTTGTCTTTACTCCCGCTCTTACCTATGTATTAGAGGTGTTTATTGGGCATATTATGTATCTATTATCTGAGACTGTTGTCTCTTGATCATGATGTTATGTTAGTTTTTCTTTCCTTAGCCCTTTGCCCCTATTTTTACTCTTTATGTCTTTTATATGCTTTTGCGACTAATGATGTGTAATGATAAGTGAAGAGGCTTGTTGGGGTTCCTTCAAGTTCCCCATTCATAGTGTCATATGTCGGCCCTATTCTTGGATCATGACAAACTTGGTATCAGAGCACCAGGTTGATAGATCCTTAGAGTCCAACAGACCACGTCGATTAGATTCCTGTTCATGGTTGTGAAGCTCACCATGACTATGGATAGAAGGCTATGAGATATTTTAGGAAATATTTTCCTTCTTCATATTAAGTTATGCTATGGAGTCGTGGTAAGATTTTCCCCTAACGATTATTCTTTGCTATGCTAGATCATGCCAAACACTAGAGGAAAAAGGTCCCAAACTCCCGAGGAGAAACCTACCAATGGTGAGCTCCGGGATGCTCTCACTATGCTTGCCCAATTTGTGGCCAACCAAGTAAATTAAGGGGTCCAAGCCCCTCATGCTACTACCTCGGGAGCTAGGGTAAGGGACTTCATGAGGATGAATCCTCCAGTGTTCTATGGGTCAAAGGTGGATGAAGATCCACAAGAGTTCATTGATGAGGTCCACAAGATCTTGAATATCATGGGTGTTGGGGCGAATGAAAAGGCAGAGTTGGCGGCATACCAATTCAAAGGGGAAGCCCAAATATGGTATGATCAATGGAAGGTTGAGAAGGGAATTGGTAATGTGGTGCTTTGGGAGGAGTTCAAATTTGCTTTCCTTAATTAGTTTTTCCCTCTTGAGCTTAGGGAGCTAAGTTGGTAGAGTTCATGAACTTGAAACAAGGTGCTAAGACTGTGAGGGAGTATACCCTCAAGTTCAATCAACTCTCAAAGTATGCTCTTTATTTGGTGGCCGATCCTAGATCTAGGATGAACAAGCTTATGATGGGGGGCTCCGACTTAGTGAGTGAGGAATGTCAATCTGCTTTGCTAATTAGTGACATAGACTTATCTTGGTTAAAGACTTATGCTGAGCAAATGGAGGATAAAAAATTGATGAAGAGGAGAGGTCATGAAGCTAAGAGGGCCTGTTTTGGGGGTAAGTTCCAAAGGGGTGGCCAGTTCTATCAAGGCCAAGGGTCTCATTATGCTACTAATAGGGGGTTCGCCAATGACTTCCCTAGGCCTCAAGGTCTTGGTGTTGTGATTTATGTGTGTCCTATATATTGGAAGAGTCATATGGGCCAGTGCTTGAAGGGTTCTAATGCATGCTTTGATTGTAGGGAGCTTGGTCACAAAGGGCGGACTGTCTAAGAAACCATGGGAAGGGCTGGGGTGCAAAAGCAGTTCCATTGGGTAGAGGTGGTCATCAAGGTGGTTCTCCAAGGAACAGTCGATTTAATCATCTACATGGGAGGCAAGGGGTTGGTGAGGTTCCCAATGTTGTTACCAATATATTGAAAATCTTTGACTTTGATGTATATACTTTGATTGATCTGGGCGCCACTCTTTCTTTTATTACTCTCTTTGTTGCACAAAAGTTCTATATTGCTCCCAAGTTGTTGCATTAGTCATATTGAATTTCTACTCCTATTGGTTCCTCTATTTACTAGGAAAGTTTATAGATGTTGTCCTATTTGCATTTTGCATAAGTTGATGCGTTGCGATCTTGTTGAATTAGACATGGTAGATTTTAATTTCATTCTTGGGATGGATTTATTGCATGCCTACTATGCTTCTATTGATTGTATAACCCATAGGGTCAAGTTTAAATTCCCTAATGAACTCGTCCTTGAGTGGGAAAGTCAAGATGTGGTGGTCCAGGGTAGATTCATTTCTCACATTAAAACCTGTAAGTTGATCTCTACGGGGTGTCTTTACCATCTAGTGAGGGCTAAAGATGTGGATTCCAAAGTCTCTTCCATAGATTCGGTTCTAGTTGTAAATGAGTTTCTTGATATTTTCCTAAATGACCTTACTGGTGTTCCACCTGAAAGGGAAATAGATTTTGGTGTAGACCTCCTCCCTGATACTCAACCTATCTCCATTCCCTCTTACCAAATAACCCCGATGGAGTTGAAGGAGTTAAAGAAACAATTGAAAGATTTGTTGGAAAAGGGATCTTTTAGGCCTAGCCAATCACCTTGGAGTGATCCGGTGTTATTTGTGAAGAAGAAGGATAGGTCCCTTAGAATGTGCATTGACTATCGGCAACTCAATAGGGTCACTATAAAGAATAGATATCCTCTTCTAAGAATTGATGATTTGTTTGACCAATTGCATGGGGCTAGTTATTTCTCTAAAATTGATCTTCGTTCTGGGTATTATCAAGTGAGGGTGAGGGAATGTGATATTCCTAAGATGTCTTTCTGGACTATATATGGGCATTATGAGTTTGTTGTGATGTCATTTGGGTTGACCAATGCACCGGCCATCTTCATGGACATAATGAATAGGGTCTTCAAAACCTACCTTGATTCCTTTGTTGTGATCTTCATTGATGATATTTTGATCTATTCACATAGTAGGGAGGAGCATATAGAGCATTTGAGGGTTCTATTACAAAGATTGAGGGAGGAGAAATTGTATGCCAAATATGACAAGTGTGAATTTTAGTTGAAAGAGGTCGCATTCTTGGGTAATGTGGTGTAGGGGGATGGTATAAAAGTGGATCCTAAGAAAATTGATGTGATTGAAAATTGGCCTAGACCATTGACCTTATCAGATATTAAGAGCTTCTTAGGCCTAGCGGCTTATTATAGAAGGTTTGTGAATGGGTCCATTGCTTCCCCTATGACAAAATTGACTCAAAAGAAGGTTAAGTTTGTGTGAACCAACGAGTGTGAGAGGATTTCCAAAAATTGAAAGGAAACCTTGTGTCCGCTCCTATATTGTCACTATCGAATAGGCTTGAGGGATTTGTGGTGTGTTGTGATGCTTCCTTGGTTGGTTTTGGTTATGTGTTATGCAACATGGTAAGGTCATAGCTTATGCTTCTATAAAACTCAAGGTAAATGAAAGGAACTGCCCTACCCATGATCTAAAGTTAGCCGCCATTGTGTTTGCATTACAAATGTGGTGTCACTACTTGTATGGGGTGCATGTGGATGTGTTCACCGATCATAAGAGGCTCCAATATGTCTTCACAAAAAAAGGTCTCAACTTGAGCAAAGGATATGGTTAGAACTTCTTAAAGACTATGATATGAGTTTGTATTATCACCTTGATAAGGCAAATATGGTGGCGGATGCTTTAAGTAGGGTGTCTATGGGTAGCCTAGCCCATGTTCAGGGGTTGTAAGGAAATGGCTAGGGAAGTGCATCAATTGGCTCCATTAGGGGTTAGGTTGGAAGAGGTTGGTGATGATGGTATTGTTATTGTCGATGGGTCTAAGTCTTCTTTGGTTGATGAGGTGATAGCAAAACTAGATCTTGACTCCTCCTTGCTTGAATTGAAGGACTTGGTGAAAGAGGGCAAAGTAGAGGTTTTCTCCCAAGGGGGAGATGGTGCCCTTAGGTATCAAGGTAGGTTGTGTGTATCTTGTGTTGGTGTTTTGAGGGAGAAAATCCTTGATGAGGCCCATAATGCTTCTTGTTCTATACACCCCGGTTCTACCAAATTGTATAGAGACTTGAGGGATACGTCTTGGTTGGGAGGCATAAAGAGACATTGCCAAATTTGTTTTCGATTGCCATAGTTGCCAAAAAGTCAAAGCCTAACATCAAAGACCGGGTGTCCTAACCCAAGACATAGAGATTCTCTCTTGGAAGAATAAGGTGATTAATATGGATTTTGTGGTTGGGTAGCTCATAACTATAAAGGGTTTAGATTCCATTTGGGTTGTGGTTGATAGGATGATGAAATTGGCTCACTTTCTACTGATTATGGGGCTGAAGAGTATACAAGATTGTACATCCATGAGTTAGTAAGGTTAGATAGAGTTCCTTTATCCACCATATCAGATTGTGTGCACAATTCACTTCACATATTTGGAGGCTTTTCAAAGGGGTCTTGGTACAAAAGTTCACCTTAGTACGAGTTTCCACCCTCAAATGGATGGCCAAGACGAAAGAATAATTCAAACACTTGAGGATATGCATAGGGCTTGTGTATTGGAGGTTAAGGATATTGGGATGACCATCTTCCTTTGATTGAGTTTGCATACAACAATAGTTGTTATTCTACGATCAGTATTGCTCCTTTTGAGACTCTTTATAGGAGACATTGTAGATCATCGGTTGGTTGGTTTGAGGTTGGAGAGGTGGCTTCATTGGGACCAGGTCTTTTTATGGAGTCTCTTAAGAAGGTTAGTATGATTAGGGAAAGGTTGAGAATATCCCCAAGTCATCAAAAATCCTATGTCGATGTGAGAAGGAGAGACCTTGAATTCAAAGTGGGTGATTGAGTCTATTTTAAAGTTTCTCCAATGAAAGGTGTGGTCCATTTCGGTAAAAAAAGGTAGTTGAGCCAAAGATATGTTGGTCCAAGAGGGTTTTCAAGGTAACTTATGAGTTGAAGTTGCATAGTAAAATAAATTTGGTTCATCAGATGTTCCATGTCTCTATGTTAAAAAAATATGTTCTGATCCTAATGCTGTTGTGCCTCTTGATGTTGTAGGTGTTGTTGAGGATAACTTGACTTATGAGGAGACTCCGGTTAAGATTTTGGCTAGGCAAGAGAAGAGATTGAGGAACAAGAAGATGGCATCCATTAATGTCCTTTGGAGGAACTAACAAGTTGAAAGTGCTACATGGAAGGCCGACGTGGACATGCAAAAGCGGTATCCTCATCTTTTCCACTCCACTCAATTCTAAGGTACTAACTCTGAGTCCCCTATGTGATTTCAATTCTTATGTTTCAGCCCCTATTTTATTCATATGCATTCATGTTTAAGTTGAAAAATTTGTGATTATTTTACACTTATGTTTAGATTTTAAAAATGGTGTTTAAATGTGATGTTGCATTCTTGTTGGGACTAATTTTTTCATGATTACTCTTGTATTGACGTCTCTTTTACATTTAGGGACTAATGTTCCCAAGAGGGAAATATTGAAATCCAAAAAGTACCCAAAATTTCCTTTGGAATGCCTAGAATTTTAAATTCCATATATCTGAAAATTCATGCGCGATATCAAAAATCAACTTCATATTCTTGTTTAGGGGGTCAACACTAGGTAGAAAAGGGTCTAATCCCAATTTAAGAGCAAACGATTAGCAATTTTTTTTTCGTAAATTTTCTTATCCAAAATTGATCCACGATGTGCAACTATCATGGACATGCATTACATATGCCTTCGCTATCCTTATCTCGGACCTAACGTAGACCTATGTATTTTATTGCCAGTGATTTTTATCTCGGTCTAAAGCTTTTGGATCTTGGTCCTAAGTGTTCGCAAATGTGTTTTTACCTATACTTAGCCATATTTCACCCTCATATCTTCCTAAATATTCCCTAATATCCTCTCAAACACTTAGCTAATCATATTTTTCACTCCCAAATTTAAGTCTTAAAACCTTCATTTAGAATTAAGGATTTTCTTCAAGCTTCAAGCCTCCATTTTAAAATTTCATCAAGAGCTTCCTCAAAGCTAAGGTATGTAGGTTTTAGCTATTGTGTTCTTCCACCTATGGTTTCCTGCTCCCTTTTACTCAATTTGCATGGTTTAAAGTTGATTTTACGAATGAGTTTACTAGTATGAACATGTCTATGAACTATGTTAAAGTTGTGTAATGTTGTGACTATTTTGCTATGTTTTGAGCTATAAATCTTGGATCTAATATAAGATTTGATGAGGTGTTTTAATGTATGTTTTTTGAGGGTGTTTCAAGGTGTTGAGAGATGTATTTACAATGGATTTTATTGCATTTTTTCAACTCTATATTTCATGGTTTTATACTCACATTATATACCCTGTAAGTGTTTGATAAAATGTCCAGATATGGTTTCTTGAGGAATTGAAGGTCCAAAGCATGAGATATGATACGAATGATATTATGATAATGAACTTAGGTATATGATGAATTCTGTATAAAGTTTTGCATTAGACCATGCCCAATCCGGGGGGTCCAAGACTGGTTACCTGGATGGGGGTTCGTACTCATCAACCTAGTGAGGGGTTTGTAGTTCACCCACCAAAAGGATGGTGCGGTGGTATCATCATCAACCTAGCGAGGGGTTTGTGCCTCACCAACTAAGTGATGGGGTGACATCATCACCAACCTACCAAGGTATTTTTACTTTGGAAAGCTAGCTTGGTCTCTTCTACACATATGATGTCCTATATAAGTATGAGTTACTTAAGCATGTTTTACTTATGCATTGATTATACATATATTCCATATTTGTATATTATGTCTATGGCCTATTATTATGCATTTTAATTATAATGCCTATGTTATGTTGCATTGCATCCAACATATTTAGTACATTCAAACGTACTAATGCATCTCTTGCCTACAAGATATCACCATGTAGAACCCGAAGGCCAAGTTGATCATCCTTCTTCTCCATGTGGCCAGCTTGGTACAAGCTAGTTGGTGAGTTCGCCACTTCAGGGACATTAGTCTATGTTCCTCTTTTTATGTAGTCAGACACTCTTCTTTATGTTCTATTTTGACTATGAGGGTGAGCCCTACTGCTTTGTCTTGGCCCCTGCTCTTATCTATGTATTATAGGTGTTTGTTTGGCATATTATGTTGGCATATTATGTATCTATTATATGAGTTTGACTCTTTTCTCTTAATTATGATGTTATGTAAGAATTGTTTCCTTTAGCCTTTTGCCCCTATTCTTACTCTTTATATGTTTTATATGCTTTTACGACCGATGATGTGTAATGATAAGTTAAGAGGCTTGTTGGATTTCCTTCGGCTTCCTCATTCGTTATGTCACGTCTAAGCCCTAGGCTTGGGTCGTGACATATAAGCTATTAACTTGTTATATGATTCTTTCTATATATGTCCGGCTTGTAATCTAACATTGAATGTAGGTTTAATGAATTCATGTGCATTGCATGCCCGCATACTAAGTACATTCAAATGTACTAACATATAATTTTGCCTACATGATATAACCATATAGGGACTGAGGACTATCTTCATCCATCGTACGACGGTTAGCTTGGATCTTGAGATTTGCTTGTTGTGGTAAGTATATCTTCCAAGGCCAAACTACCTTTCATCTACCTATGGTGTTTTTTGTTTATGTTTTTTACCTTGAGGGTGAGCCCGAGGTATGTCTTGGCCTCATCCTATCTTATGACTAGAGGCATTGTTGGACATGTTGTAAACTCTCTTACATTTATATGGTAAGTCTCGTATTCAGAGTTTATGTTTATGGCTACCTATTTTTTATCGTTATATGGAATCACTATGAGTATTATGATATGTTTATATGTTATAATATGAAAGATGCTAAATCCCAAATTGCCTCCATAGAGAGCGTCATACTTACCTGCCCCTTAGTATTATATGATATGTCTTATATGAATCCATGTTACTCCCTTTTCCCTATGACATCTCCATAGAGTGAGTCCTACTTACCCAATAATTAGAATGATGTATTTACTATTTGTTTATACTTTTGAATCGATGATGTGTGAATGGATATTGCGAGGCTTGTTTGGGGACTCTCAGGTTCCCATTTGCCATGACACTCCTCGACCCTAGGTCTGGATCATGACATGACTAGATCACGATAGTAATAAGTAGGAAAAAAGATTGATTAATAGGATTTGATTGATTTGTTTTCATCTAATCAACCAAGAGGTTGTGCTAGTGTAATAAGTAAGGTTTAGTGACCCTGCGGGGATGGATAAAAAATGTAGTAAAATTTACCAAAGTGTTTTGCAAAGTTAACTTACTGTTCTACATACAACACACTAGAAAAGATTACGATTATCTGGTAAAACTAAGTTAGGGAATCATAGGGAACACAATACTCTAGTTGCTGTTCTCACTAGTTTCACAACACTTTTTCTAGTTTAGGTTTATTTTTTGCAAATTACAACCCCTCTCCTTTTGGGAGATAAATAGGTTAATTCACTCGACTTTCTTAAAGTTACTCTGATTCTACCATATTTCCTATGGGATTTGACCCTAACCTTTCATAGACTATATATAATGACAATGATTACTTTAACCTTCTAAAAAGAGGTGTAGCTTGGGCGATATAAAGATGTTGGCACCATTTTTGGGGATTATAGCTAGTACGGTTTCATTTGAGTAATTCAGGAATTAATCGTTATTTTTCTGATTTATGCTTTTTGTTGTTTTTACTTTGTTTTAGCATGCATGTGTAGTATATGCACAACATTCGAAGTCAAGGTATACACTTGACTTTGTGTAACCCTGAGATCCAAAAGGCACCGAGAAGAATGACTCAAAACTACACAACCATGCTAAAAATAATGCAGTGCATGCAGCTTTGAACCAAAATAATGAGATAATAACCCACATCTGCTTGAGGATGTTAATCCACAACGACAAGATCTTCGAGCCACGGCTCATACATAGAATCAGTATCGACTAGATTTTATGGCGATGGATGTAACTAGAGCTATTGTGTTATCCCCACTACTAGATGACACAAAGTTTGCAGTTTTGAGTAGGTTACTATAAATGTTGTGCTATTGCGGGTTGTTCAAGGGCCTACTATCATAGGATCCACATAACCATTTACACAACATTGTCTTCATTTGTAAGAGCATGATAAGAAGCTTGAATCTGTCTATGGACGTCGTTAGGCTCTATGTATTCCTATTTTCTATAATAGGTGATGCATATTATGATTATCCAAGCTCCCATAGAGTACAATCACTAGTTGGGTAGAACTGCAGAAGGCTTTTTTAGAGAGTTCTTTTGGAGGTCAAAGAAGCTGAAGTTGAAGGTTTAGATTAATAGATTCAAGTAATTGCCTGGTTATTCTATCAGTACCACATAGGACAGATTCCCAAGTTCTTGAGAAGTGTCCCATACCATAAAATTGTTAATGAAGCCTTAGTGGAGATCTTTTATCGAGCCATGGAAGAGAATAGCCAATCTATTTCAGACACTATAATGGGACTCAATTCTAAATTGTCCATTTTTGGTGATTGTTGAAAGGTTGGAAAAAATGGTTAAGACAAATTGTGTATGGGGGACGAGAGATAAGTCAATAACTAAGAGCTTATTTGTAGTCAGTTCTAGTTTGGTGCTAGCAAAGATAAGTGAGGATATTATGCAAGAGCTTGCCCGGATTAGTACTAACGTGGAGCTGTTGATGAAGCAGAACCAAGAACGTGTGAATGCTGTAGCTTATTACCCTTCACGATCACCCATGTAGGAGGAGCCTTACTATGAAGAGTACACTAATTTTGTCACTGATCAGATAGGGGGTTTCTAAGCCAATGCCCAATGGTTTAATCAAGATTATTGGCGCTAAGGTCAAGGGAACTAGGATCAAAGCTTTAACAGGGATGGTACCTTCAGAGACAATAATTAAGAAGGATACTATGATAGAAAGAAGGGCTAGGACAAAGATGGTGATTGGGGAGGCAAAGATGGTTACAGGAATAGTTCGTATGTGCCACTATATAATCTAGATTCGAGTTCTGGTAGCTCTAGTGTTGAAGAGATGTTTGATCAACTATTAAAGAAGGCTGGTATTAAGGATGAGACCTTGAAGGGGATAAAATCTGACATCTCAAGTATTAATCAAAAAATTAAGTCTCATTCTGTTACTATCAAGAAGTTGGAGCAACATTTCAGTCACATGTTGACTCAATTAAACAAGCGCCAAAAAGGTACATTGCCCAGCAACATAGTTAAGAATCCTAAGAATGAAGGATAGTGTATTGTAGTGACTATATGTGGTGGCGAAAAGACTGTTGACCCTCCAATGCAAGTTGATGATAAAGCTCATAAGGAGACGGTTAAGAGCAAAGATGTAGAGACTGGAGATGCTTTTGCAGAGGATGGGGTGAGCGATATTGTAGTGATGTCACAAAAGTTGAAATCTATTCCTAGACCTCCCTCTTCTTTCCTCCAGAGAATAAAAAAAATGAGAAACGAAAAGTTAGCACTTTATCTCTATGCTAAAACAATTCTCCATCAATATTCCTCTCATTGAAACATTGGAAAAGATGCTTGGGTATGCAAAATTCATGAAGAACCTGTTCATAAAGAAGCAGAGTCTGAGCCAGGAGATCTCCCAAGAACTTCAACATTGTAGTGAAATAGCTACAAGATCCTTAGTGCAAAAATGAGAAG
>JAOTQJ010090677.1:0-12050 GCA_025642045.1 Solanum sejunctum
TAGAAAGTTAATTATAATATGTAAACAAGCGAATAGATATAGATTGGTTCTCCCGAGCCTTATCGACAAGGGTGCCAATTCGCCATAACGGCAACTTGGGGCGTGACATTAAGTAGAGTCGATACCTGACCAAACTATTGTTGAAGTTGTTTAATAGCCACAGAATGAAACTCTAACATTAATTAATGTTTGCAATTTCTACTCTCATTTCATGTAGAGTCTCATCCTGTGTCTCAGCATTCTTCAACAGGTGATCAAACATCTCCTCAATTTTGGAACTGTTTATGCTTGCATCATGTTGGTGTGGTAGTGCATATTTTTGAAACTATCTGTACCACTCGACTCAACATCTAGTCCCCTATTTTTCTTGTAATAACAACCCTGGCTATCTTTGTAAACACATTCTCTTCCATAGGTCCAATTCTGGTTTCCCTAACCTTGGTGCTAATGGTCTTGATTGGACTATTAGACGTTGGGCTGAAAATCCCACATATGATCTGCTAAAAACCAAGTGTCCTCCTCATAAGATAACTCCTAATACATGGGCGTATGTGAGGGCTAATGTTGTCATAATGGAAACTCCGCACATCTCCCTTTTTTATGTCCTAGAAAGAAACAAAAGAAGAAAAAAACAAAAATAAAAGTAAAATATAGGAGAATTAATATATCAATACTTGAACTAACTAATAGTGAAATCAAGTCAAGACCTAGCCGTATTCCCCGGCAACGATGCCATAATTTCTGATGATGTTCATTCTCCATTAAGAAAGCGCTCGCTGTCATTAATTAACCTAACTGAAGGTTAGGATCGAATCCACAGGGAATATAGGACTTGACTATAGAGCTCCACTATCAATCATTTTAAGCATCGATGACTAAAATCTCTAAATGGAGGGGGGGTTCTTTGTAGTTCAAGAATTAGAAAAAATAAAACTAACTATACACAAAGAAACTCAAATTTAGGGACAACTTGGGGATAGTGTTCCCCATGATTCATTGACTTAATTACCCTAGACAACACAACTCTAATTGAGAATTCACATGCAGGACGATAATTTAGGTTCATCCAACCCTCTTATGAAGGTGAAGGTTGAATTTTACCATTGTGCATGGTCGGCATTCAAGGTGTGCCAACTAACTGTTACCCATTGCCCCAATCAACCTCCCCTTGGTCAATTTTGGATGATTAGATGAGAACACATAAATTGAATCGTGAAATTTACTTTCATTTTTCTATTCTTCACTACCTTGGTCGGGATCATAATAGTAGGCGGGGTTTGGCGTTGGCCACCACCAAACAACAATCAAAATGAAAAATGAAGGGAAATAAGGCAAAATCAACAATAATGCAAATAGAAGACATAGTTGAGAGTTTTACCCAAAACAATGAAGAACAAGAGCACCACAAGATGCCAATCACAAGCTTGGATTAATGGAAAATGAGTACAATTTGATTTTTTCAATCCCCAAAAATGGGTCTTAAAAATGAAAGATGAAAATCTACTCTAAACCCTAAAATGCTCCTAGAATATTTACAAGTATCTGTGAATGTCCCTCCTTATCTCAAGGAAACCTAACCTTATTTATTTAGACTAGTTATGAAAACACCCTAAAAATTAAAGAGAAAAGATAGCTAGCAGTATATATGTAGCACAGGTATGGCTCATAGGTCACCCTACGAGTTGTAATCAGGGTCTCATTATCAGCAATTGGCATTTTTGACTTGACTGTTATGACCCACTATTATGAGTCGTTGCTCGTACTATGACTCATATGCTTCTCTCATATTCTAGGCATTCAATTCTTGTTCAAAAATTTTGCTATCTATTTCTTGCTACAAACCCACCTATACGAGTCATAGGGAGGCTTACAACTCGTGGAGTGGCCTCATAGGGCTGACCTCCACTAAGCAGATTTCTATTTTTTCTCACTATTACTTGCAACGAGATCACCTTACACTCATCGCTTGGGCTACAACTCGTAGGCAGACTTAATCTACAACTTTCCCTCAAAGTCATGCCAACCTACCTTTTTTATAATAAAAACACAAAAACACATAAAAACCAGAAAATATGGTATTGAAAACTTGCAAAACCCCTAGTTTTAGGCACCAAATGTGTTGTAATTTGATAGCACATCAACTTGGGTTTAGGTTAGATGAAGTTGATAATGGTGGTGTAGTGCTCGTTAATGGTTCTATGTCTTCCTTGATTGAGGAGGTAAAGGCAAACCAAGATCGTGATGCCACCTTGCTAAAGTTGAAGGCCTTAGTGAGAGATGGTAGAGTGAAGGTTTTCTCCCAAGATAGAGATGGTGCCCTTAGGTACCAAAGTAGATTTTATGTGTCAAATATGGTTGATTTAAGAGAATTTATCTTGAAGGAGGCCCATAATTCGTCCTATTCCATTCAACCCGATTTTACAAAAATGTATAGAGATTTGAGGGAGGAATTTTTGTGGGGTGGTATGAGGAGAGACATTTCTAAGTTCATATCTGGATGTGATAATTAACAACAAGTAAAAGTTGAACATCAAAGGTCGGGTGGCCTAGCCCAAGATATAGAGATTCCTACTTGGAAGTAGGAAGATATCACAACCCAAGCGTAGGACCTATATGTGACATAGCATATGGGGAACTCAAAGGGAGCCAAGGAGAGCCCCTTAATATTTACACATCCTTGATCGCAGAAGCAAGAAGATAACAACAAGAGATAGTAAATAGGCATAATCAGGGCTAATGAAAAACTTTCATATCACCAACAATAAGAGTCAAAAGAGCGTCAAAGCTCATAAAATAGATACATAACATGTCTAACAACACCTCTACTACATAGATAAGAGAGGGGGGGCTAAAACAACCAACCGAGATCACCATTATAGTCAATACATTCATAAAAGAGAGTAGCAATACATAGCATAAGAATATAAACCAATGTCCCTGTAATGGAGGACTCAGCTACTAGCTGAAGAGATGTGGTACTAGCCACATGCATAAGGAGCATAATCAAACGGTGCTCCGATTCCTACATGGTGACATCATGTAGGCATACAATATACATTAGCACATTTGAGTGTACTAAGTATGTAGGATGCAATGTAACAAGAGATAGGCATCATAGTCAAAATGCATAGAGATAAACAATAGATAGCATAATAACAATATGGCATGTATGATCAATGCTTAAGTAAAACATGCTTACATAGAACATCATACATATGTAAGAAGAGACCATCATATATTGGTAGATTGAGGTACCAACCCCATCAATTGGTTGTTGGATCGTCTCACCCTACAACACCTGGTGATCGATGTACAAAGCCCCCGATATGGTTATCAAGGTGCAAACCCCTTGATTGGTAGGTGGATCATCTCACCTTACCACCCTTAGTGATTGAGGTACCAACCCCTTAACCTGGTTATCAAGGTACGAACATCTCAACATGGTTACTCGGGCTCTTAACCCCCCAAGTGAGGCATAGTCAATTTCCAACACTATATAGTAGAATATCATATACATATGTTCCTTTCATCATCGTACCGTCATTCAACTCATAAGACATGCATTGGACCCTCAATTCCATAAGAAACCATAATTGTACATTTTATCAAACACTTGGCGGGTGTATAGTGCTATTGTAAAATAATGCAATTTAGTGATCAAATCATGCAAGGAAATCCAATGTAAAATCATCAATCAATACTTGGTAACAATGATGCAATATACACCAAAACCCTTCATCAAATCTCACTATAGATCTTAGATTCATAGCCAAAAACATAGTAAAACAGTCACCATTTCAAGAAGCTTTAACATAGTTCATAGACAAATTTATGCTAGAAAATCCATATGCAAAATCAACCTAGAAACATGTATTTAAGTAAAAAGGGAGCTTGGTCACAATGGGTGGAAGAACCCAATGATTGACACTCACATACCTTGACTTTAGAGAATTCTTGAAAAAGAGTGGAAATGAGAATCTTAAGATCCAGTTAAGTGTTTAAGTGAGTATTTGGGAATGTTTTGAATGATATGAGGGTGAGATATGGCTAACTATAGGTATTTTTACATTTGGGAACACTTAGGCCCAAGACCAAATAGTCTTGGACTGACAAGGAAAACAACTCACAAAATGATCTGAGGCGCGCCTTGGACGCGAAAACATAACTGGAAAAAAAGAATTTTGGGAAAATGAAATTGCTATAGTTTACTCTAAAATCGGGAGTAGACCCATTTTCTACTCAATTTGACCCTCTAAACAAGAATATGTAGTTAGATTTTCTAAATAATACACAAATTTTGAGATATATGGAAATTACGATTCTAGGAACTTCCAAGGTACATTTTCAGGCACTTTTTGGGGTCATTTCAGAAGAGATCAACATGGATTTTTTGGTTGGGTTTCCTAATACTAGGAACCATTTTGACTCTATTTGATTTGTTATGGATAGAATGATGAAGTCTGCTCACTTCCTATCGGTCAAAACCACTTATGGTGCCGAAGATTAAGCCAAGTTGTATATACATGAATTGGTTAGATTGTATGAGGTGCCCTTGTCTTTCATTTTGTCATGACCCAATCCTAGGGCCTAGATGTGACATGACAAATGGGGAACTCGAAGGAACCCCAAATAAGCCTCCTAACTTGTCATTACACATTATTGGCCGCTGAAGCATATAAAAATATTAAAGAGCAAGAATAGGGGCTAAGGGAAAGCTTGCACAATATCATAGCCAAGAGACAAGAGTAAAACTCATATCACAAATACATAATATGTCCAAAAAAATACCTCTAACACATAGATAAGAGCGAGGGACAAGAGAAAGTAACCGGCTCACTCTCATAGTCAAAATAGACAATAAAGAAGGATGTCTCAATACATACAAGAGCAACATAGACTTAGGTCCCCGAAGTTGAGGACTCACCAACTAGCTTGAGTAGTGTCAAACTAGCAATGTGGACAAGGAGGATGATCAACTGGGGGTCGATTCCTACATGGTGACATCATGTAGGTATAGAGTATGCGTTACTACATCTGAATGTACTAAGTATGTAGGATGCAAAGCAACAAGAATTAGGTATCATAATCAAAATTCATAACAATAAGCAATAGGCATAATATAGAAATATGACATATATGATCAATGCATAAGTAAAACATGCTTAGGTAACTCATGCAAATATAGGATATCATATATGTAGAAGAGACCAAGCTTGAGTTTCAAGGTACTAACCCCTTGGTGGTTAATGATGGTTTCACCCCATCACCCTGGCAATATGGTACAAACCCCTCACATGTTTGATGATAATCATGCCTTATCACCACGGTGCCTAAGTACAAACCCGTCACATAGTTGATGAGTACAAACCCCCACCTTGGTTACCCGGGTTCTTATCCCTCCGGATTGGATATGGTCTAATGCAATTCGTTAGATAGACTATATCATATACGTAAGCTTATTCATCATCATATAGTCATTTACATCATATCTCATGCATTGGACCTTCAACTTTTCAAGAAACCACATCCGGATATTTTATCAAACACTTAGAGGTTGTGCAATGCTAGTATAAAATCATGAAATATAGAGATGTAATCATGCAAGAAAATCCATCATAAAACCTCAGTCAACACCTTGAAACACCATCAGGCAACATACATAAAGACCACTCCTCAAATCTTACAATAGATCAAAGATTTATAGCTCAAAACATACCAAAATATTCACTATTTCATATAACTTTAATATAGTGTGCAGTGAATTTCATAATAAGCAAGACCTATTTGTAAATTAACTTTAAATAATGCAATTTGAGTATAAGGAGGCTTGGGTATCATGGGTGATAGGAACTCATGAAGGAAACCCATATACCTTAACTTGGAGATGAACAAAGTGATGATTGGAGATGGAGACTTGAAGCATGAAGAAGAACCTTGAAGGAGAACGTTAGCTTGGGATGAGGGTTTGGGACTTGAGTTTGGGGAGTGTAAGTGTTTCAGTGAGCATTGGGAAATGTTTAAGATGATATGATGGTGAAATAAGGCTATGTATAGGTAAAAACACATTAGGGAACACTTAGGCCCAAGACTTAGAAGTCTTGGACCGAACTAACTAAAAACAGGTACCATTTCACCGAATTTTGACCTCCTAAACAAGAATATGGAGTATGATTTTTGAAATAGCAAATGGATTTTAAAATATATGGAACTTAAAATTTTGGGCATTTTGAGGCACATTTTCGAGCACTTTTCGGGGTCATTTCGATATCTCCCCCTTGGGAACATTCATCCCTGAATGTAAAAGAAGTATAAGATAAGAATGATTATAAACAAACTAGCCTAACTAAAATGCAAAATTACATTTAAAACACCATTTACAAAATCTCAACATATGTTTAAAAATCATCATAAACTTGCCAACCTAAACATGAATGCATATGAATGAAAGAGGGGCTGAAATAGAAGACTTGAAATCACATAAGGGACTTAGAATTTGTGAGTGGAGTGGAAAAGATAAGGATACCGCTTTTGCATGTCCATTTTGATATCCCAAGTAGCACTTTCTATATGTTGGTTTCTCCAAAGGACCTTAATGGATGCCACCTCGTTGTTTCTCAATCTCATTACTTGCCTATTTAAAATCTGAACCAAAACCACTCATAGGTCAAGTTATCCTCAACAATAACCACAATATCGAAAGGCACAATAGCATTATGATCACCAGCACATTTTCTCAACATAGAGATATGGAACACCGGGTGAACGAAATTCATTTTACTAGGCAACTTCAACTCATAGGCTACCTTTCCAAACCTCTTCAAGACCTCATAAGGACTAAGATATCTTAGACTCCACTTCCCTTTTTTACCAAAATGGACAACACCTGTCATTGGAGACACTTTCAAATAAACCCAATCACCCACTTTGAATTAGAGGTCTCTTCTTCTCACATCTTCATAAGATTTTTGATGACTTTGGACTATTCTCAACCTTTCCCTAATCATATTAACCTTCTCAAGAGCCTCCATAACAAGATCCAGTCCCAATAAAGCCACCTCTCTAACTTCAAACCAACCAACCAGTGATCTAAAACGTCTCCCATAAAGAGCCTCAAGAGGAACAATACTGATGCTAGAGTGATAGCTATTATTGTAAGGAAACTCAATCAAATAAAGATGGTCATCCCAACTACCCCTCAACTCTAATACACGTGCCCTAAGCATATCTTCAAGGGTTTGAATTATCATTTCATCTTGGTAATCCTTTCGAGGGTGGAAGGTCGTACTAAGGTGAACTTTTGTAAAAAGACCCCTTTGAAAAGACCTCTAAAAGTGTGAAGTGAATTGTGAACCACGGTCCAATATGATGGACAAAGGAACCCCATGCAACCTCACCAACTCATGGATATACAATCGTACATAATCTTCAGCCCCATAAGTGGTCTTAACCAGTAGAATGTGAGCCGATTTCATCATCCTATGAACCACTATACAAATAGAATCAAAACCTTTTCTAGTCATTAGCAACCCAACCACAAAGTCCATATTAATCACCTTCCACTTCCAAATAGGAATCTCTGTGTCTTGGGTTAGGCCACTTGGACTTGGATGTTCAGCTTTAACTTATTGATAACTATGGCAAGTAGAGAAAAGTTTGGCAATGTCCCTCTTCATGCCTCCCTACAAATACACATCCCTCAAGTCTCTATACATTTTGTTGGAACCGAGGTGGATAGAATAAGAAGCATTATGGGCCTCATCAAAAATTTTCTCCCTCAAACCATTAACATAAGGTATACACAACCTATCTTGGTATCTAAGGGCACCATCTCCACTTTGGGAGAAAACTTCTACTTTGCCCTCTTTTACCATGGCCTTGAATTCAAGCAAGGAGGGGTCAAATTCTTGTTTTGCTATCACCTCATCAACTGAGGAAGATTTGGAACCATCAACAATAACAACACCATCACCCACTTCTTCAAACCTAACCCCCAATCTAGTAAGTCTATGTAGCTCTCTAGCCATCTCCATATCAACACCATCAACATGGGATAGGCTACCCACAGACACCCTACTCAACGCATCTGCCACCATATTTGTCTTATCGAGATGATAATACACACTCATGTCATAGTCTTTATGAAGTTCTAGCCACCTTATTTGTCTCATGTTGTAATATTTTTGAGTGAAGACATATTGGAGGCTCTTATGATTAGTGAAGACATCAACATGCACCCGATACAAATAATGACGCCAAATCTTTAAAGCAAACACCACGGCTGCCAATTCAAGATCATGGGTAGGGTAGTTCTTTTCATGCAATTTGAGTTGTCTACAAGGACAAGCTATGAACTTACTATTTTACATTAACACACAACCCAAACCAACTCTAGATGTATCACAATACATAACAAAACCCTCAAGATCATCCAGTAGTGATAATATAGTAACGGATACAAATCTATCCATCAATGTTTAGAAGCTTCCCTCACATTCATTGGTCCACACAAACTTAGCCTTCTTTTTTGTCAATTTCTCAGAGGGGAAGCAATGGAGGAGAACCCATCAAAAAATTTCTATAGTAACCTGCTAGGCCCAAGAAGCTCCAAATATCCAAGGGGTCAATGGTCTAGGACAATTTCTTATCATATTGGTTTTCTTAGGATCCAGTTTTATACCATCCCCCGACACCATATAACCTAAAAATACAACCTCTTTCAATAAAAATTCACACTTTCCATATTTGAAATACAATTTCTCCTCCCTCAATCTTCACAACACAACTCTCAAATTCCCCATATGCTCCTTTCTACTATGTGAATAGATCAAAATACCATCAATGAAGACCACAACAAAGGAATCAAGGTAAGGGTTGAAGACCCAATTCATTAACTCCATGAAGATGGCCAGTGCATTAGTCAACCCAAATAACATCACAACAACTCATAATGCCCATATCTAGTCTGAAAGGTCATCTTAGGAATATGATGCTCCCTCACCCTCACTTGATGATACCCGTACCGAAGATCAGTCTTAGAGAAGAAGCAAGCCCTTTGCAATTGATCAAACAAGTCATCAATCCTTGGAAAGGGATACATATTTTTGATGGTGACCCTATTTATTTATCGATAGTCAATGCATATTCTAAGGGACCCATCCTTGTTTTTCACATAAAAGCACCGGAGCACCCCCAAGGAGAATGACTAGGTCTAATAACCCCCTTCTCCAACAAATCTTTCAATTGATCGTTTAACTCTTTCAACTCCATCGGGGTCATGAGGTAAAGGGCAATAGAGATAGGTTGAGTATCTTGGAGATCTATGCCAAAATCTCTCCCTTTTGGGAGGGACACCGGGAAGGTCATTTGGGAAGACATCAAGAAACTCATTTACAACCAAAATCGACTCTATAGAAGTGACTTTAGACTCTACATCCTTAACCCTCATAAGATGAGAAAGATACCCCTAAGAGATCAACTTATGGGCTTTAATGCATGATATGAATCTACCCTTGACCACCACAACTTGACTTTCCCAATCAAGGATGGACTCATTAAGAAATTGAATCTTGAACCTATGAGTTCTACAATAAGTAGAAGCACAGTGGACATACAACCAACTCATCCCAAGAATGATGTCAAAATCAACCATGTCTCATTCAACAAGATCACTAGGCAACAACTTATGCAAAATGCAAATAGGACAACTCCTATAAACTTTCCTAGCAACAATAGAGGTAGCAATAGGAGTAGACAGTTCATATGACTCATGCAACAACTTGGGGCTAACATGGAACTTTTTAGCTACAAAAGAGGTAACAAAGGAAAGAGTGGCACCAGGATCAATCAAAGCATATACATCAAAGTCTAAGATTTTCAACATACTGATAACAACATGGAGGACCTTACCAAACCCTTGCCTCCCATGTAGTGCATAAAACTAGTTGTGTTTTGGGGCACCACCTTCTGGACTACCTCTACCCAAGGGCACCATATTTGCACTCCGGCCCTTGCTACGGTTTTTTAAACAATCTGTCTTCTTGTGACCAAGCTCCCCACATTCATAACATGCATTAGAATCCTTCAAACATGGGCCTCTATGACTCCTTCCACATTTAGAGCACATAACATTAGGAGCCATACGACCAACACCTTGAGTCTTATGGAAGTCATTGCAAACCCCATATTAGTAGCATGAGTAGGCCCTTGGCCTTGAAGAATTTAGCACCCTTTTAGAATTTACCCTCAAATAGGGCCCTCTTGGCCTCACGCCCCTTCTCTTCCTCAATTTTTCTTCCACTATTTACACGGTATATGTCATTAACCGAGATAAGTCCATGTCACTATTTAGCATGGTGGACCAACATTCTTCACTTACCAAGTCACAGACCCCCATCACAAACTTATTCATCATAGATCTGGGATCGGCCAACAAATAAGGAGCATACTTTGAAAGTTGATTAAACTTGAGGGTATACTCCCTCACATTTATAGCACCTTATTTCAAGTTCATGAGCTCTACCATCTTAGCTTCCCTAAGCTCAAGAGGGAAATACCGATTAAGGAAAGCCTGTTTGCACCACCAAAAGCTCCACATTACCAATTCCCATCTCACCCTTCCATTGATCATACCATATTTTGGCTACCAGATTGAGTTGGTAAGCCGCCAACTCTGCCTTTTCATTTGGTCCAACACCGATGATATTCAAAATTTTGTAGACTTCAACAATGAACTCTTGCGGATCGTTATCCACCTTTGACCCATAGAACACTATAGGATTCATCCTCATGAAGTTTCTTACCCTAGCTCCCAGGGTACTAGCATGAGGGACTTAGGTGACTTAATTGACTAGGTTGGCTACAACTTGGGTAAGCATAGTAAGAGCATCCCGGAGCTCACCATTGGTAAGTTGCTCTTAAGAAGTTTGGGCCTATCTTACTTTAGTGTTTGGCATGATCTAGCATATCAAAGAACAATCGTTAGGGGGGAAAACTTAACACAACTCTATAGCACAATTTAGAACATGAAGAAGAAAAACATTTTCTAAAATGCCTCATAGCCTCCTATTCATAGTCATGGCGTGCTTCACAACCATGAATAGGACTTTAATTGATGCGGTATGTTGGACTCTGAGGATCCTTCAACCTAGTGCTTTGATACAAAGTTTTTCACGACCCAAGCCTAGCTCCTAGACATGACATGGCTAATGGTGAACCTGAAGGAACCCCAAACAAGCCTCTTAACTTTTCATTACACATCATTGGTTGCAGAAGTATATAAAAACATTAAAGAGCAAGAATATGGGCAAAAGGGCTAAGGGAAAACTTGTAAAATATCATAGACAAGAGATAAGTTTCAAACTCACATGATGGATACCTAACATGCCCAACAAGCACCTCTAATACATAGCTAAGAGCGAGGACTAATACAAAGTAATCAGGCTCACCAAGAAACTAAAAATAGACAATAAAGAAGAATGTATCAATACATAATAAGAGCAACATAGAATTAGGACCCAAAAGTGGAGGACCACCCCACACCTTATAATACTAGTATAATGGCAATGAAGCAAGACATAGTTTGGTCAAACTAGCGCTAATTTTCAAAAGTGCTTGAATCTAGTGTTAATGGGCTATATGTGCGTCCAACGCTTAAGAGGGTCGAGTGTATACATATTTTGTATCGAATTAAGGAGATTATGACCTTAAATGAAGTAAAAGAATTGAGGTGCTTGTAGGACTTAGAAGCTAGAAAGTGAGTCACCTACTTGCTTAGCTTAAAATTGCTAATTAAATGGAGACGAGGCTTGACGTTGAATTTGTCTAAGTTCGATTATGAATAAAGTCCGTGTTAAGGGTGTAACTTTGGCCCATGTTTTAGTATCATAAATGGGATACTTTTTCAGCCCAAAAGGTATAATAAAAATGTCCCAAAGACCTCATAATAAATTTAGCAAATTGGGCCCAAAACTAAGTAAGTGAAAGCTGAAAATAGGCAGCCCAAGTCCATCAAGTTGGTGACCCATTTAGGCCCAAGTCCAATGGCCAAGCTG
>JAOTQJ010090698.1:0-12049 GCA_025642045.1 Solanum sejunctum
CTTTTATACTTAGAAAAATTTAACTTATGCCCATTTGAAACTTGAATTATTATATTTTAGGATATGAAGTAAACTTTAGTTAGTTGTGAACTGTAAGTTGAATATAATTTAAACTTGAAGTTTATATACTTGTTAAAGTGAATTTTAGTACTTTTATACTTAGAAAAATTCAACTTATGCCCATTTCAAACTTGAATATCTTTTGTAGATGGATAATCGTTTGTGGATGTATGACATGTATTGTAAAAATGGTCAGCTGAAATCTACATTTATTGACGGTGTTAGAACTTTTATTGATCACGTAATGACACTTGATAGTTTTATAAGAAATCAATTGGTTAGGTGTCCTTGCAGTGCATATAAGTACCTAAAATTCTTTAGTCCAGATGAAGTTATTATGCATTTGTATCGTAAGGGATTTAAGCGTAGATATTTCATGTGGGCAGATCACAGAGAAATAGATGGACAGAATAGGATATTTTATAATATGATGCTAGTGGATGAATATAATATGCTTGTACCACATGGTCAGATTAGATTAGAACCTGATAGGAATCAACATGACACCTTTCAACATGATAGAGTTCATGAAATGATCAATAATGCTTTCGGAGTTCAAGGGGGGATGGAACCCGACCAATTCTTTAATGAAGTTCGTAATGAAGAAGCTAGACGCTTCTATGCAGAATTAGAAGAGGCTAGTCGTCCATTACGTGAGGAGAGTATGCATTCTCAATTGTCTGTATAGATTAATGAATACTAAATAAGATTATAATGTTCCTAATGCGGCTATGGACTTATACATAGATCTCTTGGGCGAGTTAGTTGATCCTGAGTTAAGCATACCTGAGACTTTCTATCAAACAAAAAGTCTTGTTTTCAAATTAGGATTATCACATCATATAATTAATTATTGTGTTAACGACTGCATGTTATACTACAAGGATGATAGTGAATTGGAAAAATGTAAGTTTTACGGTGATGCTCGTTATAAGAGGAGTCCGGCTGAAAAGATGGTTCCAATTAAGACAATGCATTATTTACCTCTTATTCCTAGACTAAAGAGGTTGTATTCATCGATGAGGTCTGCCCCACATATGAGATGACATCGTGACTTTAGAAGGTCGATGGGTGTCTTGTCTCATCCATCTGATGGGGAAGCATAGACGCATTTTGATAATGTGTATCGCGACTTTGCTAGAGAGCCTAGAAATGTTTGATTAGGGTTGTGTGCAGATGGTTTTACACCATTCTCTAATCATGCCACGCCTTATTCTTGCTGGCTAGTATTTCTTACTCCATATAATCTTCCTCCTGAAATGTGCTTGACAAGTCCATTAATATTTTTAAGTTTGTGTTATTGTGGGTCCTATCAATCCAAAAAGTTTCATTGATATCTATCTATAACCATTGATAGATGAGCTTAACAACTATGGTTTGAAGGTATACTAACATATGATATCACAACTAATCAAAATTTTGTTATGCATGCTTGTTTAATATGGACTGTTAATGATTTTCCTGTATATAGTATGTTATCTGATTGGATGACTGCTGGAAAGCTTGCTTGTCCTTATTTCCTAGAGCATAGTAAGGCTTTTACATTAAAGCATGGTAGGGAAAATAGTTGGTTTGATTGTCATCGTCAATTCTTGCCAATAAACCACGAGTTCAGAAATATGAAGCATGCATTCAGAAAAAATAAAGTTGAGAATGATTCTCCACCTCTAGCATTGATAGGCCATCAAATTTGGGAGAGATTTTCTCATTTTCCTAAAGTTACAGATTTTCCCGTATATGAAAGACTTTCTGGATATAGCGATGAACATAATTGTACCAAACAAAGCATATTTTGGGAGTTGCCTTATCGGAAGGATAATCTTTTGCCACACAATCTTGATGTGATGCATATTGAGAATTTTTTTTTGACAATTTGTTCAACACAGTGATAAATGTTAAGGTGAAGACCAAATATAACTCAAAAGCTAGATTGGACTTACAAGAATATTACAGGAGGAAGGAATTGTAGCTACAGGAACTACCAAATGACAAAATTGTAAAGCTCAAAACTAGCTTGTCATTCATAATGGCTGAGAAACGTGAAATATGTGTGGGGGTACAAAACTTGAGGATCCCAGAAGGATATGCTTCAAATTTAGGCAAATAGGCAGATCTGAATGAAGGAAAATTGATAGGTATGAAAAGTCATGACTATCATGTATTCATGGAATCTTTAATTCCTACCGCTTTTCATAACTTCCCTAAAAGGATATGAAAGCCTATTACAGAGATAAGTCTTTGTTTAAAAGATTTATGTTTTGGTCAGTTATTGACATTAGTTTAGGCAGTATGGAGGAAACTATTTCTGTTATTATTACAAAACGGGAGAAAGTCTTTCCATGTGGTTTCTTCGATGTGATGGAGCATCTTTTGATCCATCTTGTGAAAAAAGACTGTCTTAGTGGTCCTATTCATACACAGTGGATGTATCCATTTGAAAGGTAATGATTATTCTTACATAAGTAATTAAATTTTTATATAATCTAATCATGCATTAATATATTTGGATTCTTACATACATATATACAAAAAAATTGGAAGCTACAAATGATTAATAAGGCAAAGGGGATAGATTGAAGGGTCAATTGTCTAAGTTCATTTTGCCAGATAAACTGGTGATTTCTACTCCTTTTACTTTGGGGATAAAGTCCCTTGTAGGATTAATACACCAACTCACAATGATGAGGGTGATAGTGATCCTATATCTCCATCTATTTTAATTTTTAATCAAAGTGGACAAGGATCTAAAAGGTGTAAAAGACAAAGCCTCACTCATATGGAATACCAATCAACTACGACCCATATTTTGCTTAATTGTCTCAAAATTTATCCATATGTTGAGTAAGTGTTAAATTATATTAACTTTAAATTATAAAGTTAAAAATTTAGAACTAACTCACAAAAAATGTATTTGTCGACAACAACTTATTTGTAAACACATGGGGCAACGAAGCTATATATACAAGATTTTCAACATGTTTAAAGAGTTATGTAAGTGTGGAAGTTTAAATATATTGAATCGATAAGTACAACGTATTCACTTTATACCTAATTGTATGATCTTTAATACAATTTCTAGGTTTATTATGAATACTCAAACGTCGAACATTCACCATTTGTGAGAGAGATCTCAATCGGGCCTGCTTCTCAAGTTGATACTCTCCATAAGTATTGTGTCAATGATTTTAAGTTTCAAACTGAGGAAGTCTCTATGCACAAGAAAACCAATAACAGTGGTGTGTATGCTCAAGGTGATGTGTGGTTTGATCCATCATAAAGAGGCACAAGGGTGGACCAACAACATAACATTACTGAAGTTAAACACATCAAACAATACGCAAGTTATGACCCTTTTATCATTGCCCCAAATGCTAAGCAAGTCTATTATGCTTCATATCCATTGTGTAGAGATAAGGCTGATTGGTGGGTTATTATTAAGACAAAGTTTGTAGGAAGAATAGAAATTGAGAATGTGTTATATGTGGCGTACCAAAACGATATCGCACTTGTTCAACCGCAAGTTGATATTGAGTTGAAAACCACACTACAACATCCTCAACAAATACTAGAAGAGGTTTCTGATGATGAGCTTGTAATATCAAACATTGTGGAACAAGTAAACGAGGAATATGAATCATTTGAAGAGGAGGAAATGGAGGACAATGAATATGCAATAACTGAGTAAGAAGAACTCATAGATGTTGAAAATGAAAAAAGCGAGGTAGAATAAAAGGATACATTATATCTAGCATATACATTATTTATTGTGCTAACTTTAAATTTATTACAAAAATTTCATATAATTAATTACTACTTTTTATCTTGTGGTGATGGTCATAGACCTTGAGATCATGTTGGGGCAAGCGGTTCTAGTTTGGGCAAGAAGAAAAAGACTAAGACATATATTGATCCTGAGGATATTCCAGGACATATTTTCTCTACCCCTGATCTCCCCAGGCACACAACTACTTCTTCTACTATTGAGGTTGTCCCGTTTAGGACTATGGATCCTCTAAATTACCACAGCTAGTTTCAGAGACCACATGGCGCTTTTTCCTTATCAAAGCCTAGGTTCACTTCATACGACCATGCCATACAGCTACCCACAGTTATTGTTTGATGACCTTACGTATTATCATCTTCGGGTACTCCATCTCCAAGTGTTCAGTCTCCCTTATCTCAATATCCTCATCTATCATCCCTCAGACTTAGAGATTCTAGTGAGGAGACTATCACTCCTCCATTGACTCAGCATAATGTGCATCCTTCAGCATCAGATTCACCATCTTCTGCTGCTACTCCCGAAGCAGCACCAGATGTCATAGGGTTAGCTCCTGGCCAGCGAGACAGGCTTGGATGAGTTTTGATAGTGCCTGATGGAGCCTCGTAAGTTGTTCTTCTAATTATTTATTTTTTGCTACATTACTAAATATTCATGAACTAATATGTTTATTATATGTTTTGTAGGCGCCATCCATCGAAGCCAGCTGACAATCCCTTACAGGAGTGTGTTAGGAGACTACTTAACGAGCCCTATTACTCTTGGAGAGAGATTCTACACACAATTCGTCAGGCCATGTTTAATGAGTTTAAGGTATATAATTATTTTACATATTTATTTTAAGTTAAGTTTATTATTTATAATATATTTTATCTAACTAATTATGTAACACTTTTCTTCTTATTTGTCCAGACTATGTATAGTTGGGACGAAAAGTACAACATGTGCATGGGGACCACATTTGAGAGGAAAACTAGCTCTAGACTATCTAGCTAGCTGAAGAAAGCGCAAGATGATAGAAAGCTCGTAGAGTAGTTGCAGCCACACATATATGAGGAGTTGAGTCGATATTAGGACACCGACGAATTTAAAGCAATTTTTGAGCAAGCAAAAAGGGCTAGAGGGATTCTGAAGGATGGTTCGTTGCACACTGGAGGTGCAAAAAGTGCTGGGACTATTTCTAGGGAGATGGTAAGATTTTTAAATTTAAAATTTAGATTCATAATCTTAAATACTTATTTTGATTGAATATTATTTAATTAATTATATTATTAAATTTTTATAGGAGCAAAAAATGGGATGGGTTCTATTTCAACATGAGGTTTTCAAGAGAAACCATATTAGAAAGAAGAATAATGAGTCAGACCCGGACGTGTGGGTTGAGCCGAGGGTCGAACAAGCTTACGTAAGCTTCTTAACACTTCTCTCTCTCTCTCTCTCTCTCTCTATATATATATATATATATATATATATATATTAATTATTTATTCTAACTCTGAATTATTTTTATAATATGTAGCAAGAGTATAAGCGATACGTTTGTGAGCTTGGAGATGATGTCGAACTTATGCTTGAGCTGTCCTATCAAATTTGGACTGAGAAAGTGGCTGGAGGGAGCCAAAAAGGCCGAATATATGGGATGGACTCTAGGAATGACATACGATGAGTCAAATAAGGTTTACAAGGCATTGGATCATCGAGACAGGTCGAGGCCCTTGACCAGGCTCAGTTGGCTACCATGTCTCAGAAAATACAAGAACTTTCAGTTGCGTTCGCAGCTTCTGAGACAAGCAGGGTTGAGCAATAAAAAGAATAAGTACAAATCATAGAACAAGTGCTCAACCTCGCCTGCAGGCTTGCACCTCATCCTCCTGGTCACGAATATGATAGTGAAGATGACGAGTTTGTTACGAATAGTCCCTAGGCTTCTTTTACTTATATTTTAGACAATTTTGTTATCTTTGGACACTTAGGTTATATTTTGGACAATTCAGACTATTTTGATGAACTTTATATTCATTTATAACATTATAATTATTGGATTTTATTCATTTTTAATGTTTAGTTTTGATTGGTGTTATGTATTTTGTTGTTGAGCTTGTTGTTGCTGCTGTTGGACAACTTATTTGTATTGAAATTAAAATATTTTATAATTTCCAGGCGGACATCAAAAATTGGAGGTTTCTGTTGTCAAAAAATGCAGAAAAAGTGACAAACTACATCCCCTTATTCGTTGTTTTTTTGCAATTATTTAGAAAAATTCAGAAAAGTGACGGACAGGGCCTATAAGCCTGTCGCTTTTTTTGAAAAAAAAATAAAGCAACAAACAGGGCCCCCATGTTCATCACCTCTTTAATTTTTTTTAAATAATTATTTAAAGATGCGATGGAGGGGACCCAATGTCCATCGCTTTTCTTTAAAAAAAATGGTTAAAAAAGCGATGAAAAAGGGAAAACGATGCCATCCATCATTTTAAAAGCGACACAGTCTGTCATATTTGGGAAAAGCATCAAGTAAAAAATCGATGGAATAGTCTGCCTCGCTTTTGCATCAATTTTGACCCAAAAAATGACGCAGTTCGTCGCTTTTCAAGTAGTGTTTAGTAGTGATGTGTGCAGTTAAGCCTTCAGAAGTAGTTTTTGTAATCAGGACTATAAATATCAACATCCTTGTTGATGTTATATAGCTCTAGTTCTGATTCTTAACATTGGGGTCTGACTTTTCTCCATGTTCATTATCCTTCTAGCTGTAGGTGGTAACTGTGAAAAGTTACGAAAAGTTACTTTATTTTCCTGCACAAATGCATTATTGACAATGTAGTCTGCTAATTGATTAGCCTAATGAAATATGTGTTTTATTTTGCTTACTAATTTTAGCATAGTACATTGAATTTGTTCAATAACCTCTATTAGTTCCCAAGGTACTCTCCATTCCCTGTTTAACATTAGTTTGAGAGCTAAAGAATCTGTTTGGACTTGCACCTCACTAATTTCTTTCCTTACACAGAGTTCTAGGGCTTCTTTCACAGCTAAAGCTTCTACCTCCATATTGTTTGTAACCCCAATTCTGGCTGCCTCAGCATATATCAGATTACCATCTTTATTTCTTAGGCAGAACCTATAAGCACTTCGCCCAGGGTTCCCTTTGCTTGCACTATCTGTATTGCATACCACCCATTCCTCCTGTGCAGGCTTCTAATAGACTTTTAAGTAAAATAATTTAGTCCTATAGGTGCTAAAGAAGTTTACAATGTCCCCCCATTAATACGGAACATGCTTTATCCCTGGATAATTATAAGTAATTACCTGGGATATTACTCTTTGACATTGTAACACCATCCATGTATAGAAATATTCCTTCTTATGTTTCAGTGCATTTCTCCTTTTCCACAGATGCCATATAAATATGGCTGGAACACACTACATAATTCTCTATAGTTTATGAACCTCGTGGAAATTCCAGCATGTGTGGATTAAGTGTTGCATGATCCTTCCTTCATATTGAATACCTGCACAAGTAACAAATTGCTTCCATAACCTTAGGGTTGTGGGAGCTATTAGAAAAAGGTGGGTTATAGTCTCCACATCTTTGTTATCACAACAATAGCATCTGGAGACCAGTTGGATTCTCATCCTTCTTAAATTGTCATTAGTTGCTATTCTTCCTTTTCTCACCCTCCATAAGGAAAAAGCAATCTTTAAAGGCAATCCTTTTAACCAAATCTTCTTAGCACATTCTTGCTCAGCTTTCTTTTCTCTTACCAAGTAGTACGCTGATTTGACACTGAAAGTCCCTGATGCATTCCCCAGCCACCAAGCTCTATCCATTATACCATCCTCATTAGGAGCTAGAATAGATTCAATAATGAAATCCACCATCTCTTCATTCAGACACCTCAATAACCTTTCCTTAGCCCATTGTTCATTTTCTATAAAATCCCTAACTCTGCATCTTCATCCTCCACTGAAGTATTAATAATGAAATACAAATCACCAAGTTTCTTCCAATTGTCAAACCAAAAATTGGATGTCCCAAAGTTTAGTTGCCACCAGATCTCATGATCAATCTCTTCTCTGACCCTTCTTCCAGACCGTTGATTCGTCTAGATTATTGGTAATAATAGGATGCATCTTCTTGCAATACTTTGTCCACATGAATTGGGCCCACATAGAATTAGTGGAGGTCCTGAATATCCATCATAGCTTTGCAAAAAGAGATTTATTAGTATCATGTAGGGATCTAAATTCAAGGCCTCCCTCTTCTTTTGGATAACAGAGGTTTTTGTATGCTACCCAATGTTTACCTTTGATATTACCCACACTATTCCAGAAGAATTTTACAAGTAATTGATAAATTCTTTCCACAACTTTTTTGGGGGGACTCATGACTAACAATAGATGTATAGGATAGTCTGCAATATATGACTGATAAGGATTTGTTTGCCTCCAAAGGAAAGTAATTTATTATGCCAGAAAAACATTCTTCTAGATATCTTTCTCACAGCTCTTTAAAGTAACAGATCTTACTCCATCCATAGAAAATTGGGCAACCTAGATATGTGAAAGAAAAATTACCTTTTTTGATACATGTAAGCCTCCTCAATTTAATCGCCACACAAAGAGGGCTATTATCATGAAGATAGATAGTACTTTTGCTTTTATTGATCCTCTGACCGGATTCTTGCTCATTAGCCTTTAAGATTCTCATCATCTTAATGACAGATATCCTGTCTGCTGACCCATACAGTATAGAATCATCTGCATATGCTAAGTGGTTGATTCTAGGGCTCCACATAGGCAGACCATATCCCACAAAGTCTGCATTTTCGTGCAGTCTGTTTAGGCCTCTAGAGAGAGCTTCTGCTACAATGATAAACAAAGTTGGAGACAAAGGATTCCCTTATTTTAAGCCCTAGAAGATTTGAAGAACCCATATGACTTTCTATTAATCACCACAGAATACTAGTTGTTTGTAATCAATCTCCACACCAAATCAAGGATGATTTCTGAGAAACCAAATTGCCTAAGAACTTTTGTAAGAAAAATCCAGGAGACCTTACCATAAGCCTTCTCCATATCCAACTTTACCACCATATTTATACTCTTGTTCCTCTTGACTATGTTTCTGATTATCTCCTGAGCCAGTAGGACATTCTCAGCTATATTTCTACCCTTAATGAATCCTTACTGATTCTGAGAAATAATTTTTGATAAAATCATGCTTATTCATTCATGCACCACCTTAGAAATAATTTTGTTAGTAAAGGAGCTTAGACTAATTGGTCTAAGATCCTTGAAAGTCTTAAAAATCTCCTTTTTAGGCAATAATGTTAAACTAGTGTGGGTGATGAATTTGGTCAGTTCTTGACCACAAAAAAATGCCCTAACTAGTCTATGATGTTGTCACAACCCAATAATTTGGCGTGATGGCACTTGATCAATCCCACTAGAGCAAGTCAACCTTAATTCAAAAAAAGGATAATAAATATAACATGCAGAAGCATTTAAGATAAATAAACTCAAACTGCCAATTTTTATAAACTTAAATCCCACCCAAGGACTGGTTGTCACGCGTACAAGCCACTAGAAATACAAAAAATTAAGAAAATACAAGTCCAACTGTCCTTCTTCTCAAATAGAATAAGTACAGAAGAAATAGGAACAAGATAATTATCCAGATGTCAACAACTACCTCTCTTCATCTCTGGAGAATCCTCGACGTATAAGAAAATACTTCTCACTGTCCGAGTTCACCATCTACATGAGTGTAGAAGCAAGGGGTGAGTATCAAAAACCACGTGGTACCCAGCAAGTGGACTAATAAACATAAAATTAAGTATATATAATACCGATACCCCTGACACTCCAACCACAACCTGCATAAAGTCAGTCCAGCATAACAGTTCACAATGCCCATAGCATATAATTCAATAATCACACCAACTATCATATATCAATAACACCAGGGATCAAGTGCATTTATCACAAGTTTCACAAAAACACTCACAGTTTATAAATGATAAGGAGATAGAATGCAATGCGATGCAATGTCACATAACATGATGCATGTTTGTCTTAGTGATACACATCCGCTGATCATAAACATGCCTCAGTCAGAACCCATAGGGGCCATAAATGTACCATGTATCCGTCGCGGTGTGTGAAGCGTCCCTCGAATCATAGTATCCGTCGCGGCGTGCCACACAACCCTCGAATCATAATATCCTTTTTTATTAGCCGGAACCATTTCCCATCGGCTTTACATTTTTTTTCTTAGAACATATAGTACTCACATAGTAAATGCACAATAATCATGTTCATGAAAATAAAACATGCAAGATGCCCTTACAAATTCATAAATCATTCTTAACACCTCACACAGAAAGTACAAGATTCTATATACATAACAAAGGTTACAAAATCCACTTGCCTTAGTCGAGTCACGATTTTAGTCGAGTCATGGTCAACTTAAAAATTTGGCCTTCCCTTTTTGAGTGGAATCCGTAGCACCACAGTCTAGACAAATAAATTATTACTATTTTAATTTAACATACCAACAGTAGTGACAAATAATTTTAGCATCACATAGTAGTTTTCAACTTAATATATTTACATAATATTCTTATAGTAAAGTATTTAAAAGGACACAAAAATAAATTCATTTATATAAAATATCTTATTATAAAAGACTTAGAAAAATAGGAGCAACTTACAATAAAATTATTGAAACTCTCTGCGATAAATCACTTCCCTTCAACTTACTAAAACTCTCAAAATATTTATCAATCACTATATATATATATATTTCTCTTGATTCCTTCTGGTTCTTCACATATTTCGTTCTTGCTCCTTATATAGGCGTTGCTCCAAATGGAGCAAAAGAATAAAGAAAGTCTAGTGGCATCATCACTTAGGCAAGTTAATGGAAAAATGTAGTGGCCACATAGGAAAACATAGCAGTGGCATATCCACTTAAGAAAGTTCATGTCCACTTAAGAAAGCTGATATGCATTTTTTTTAAAAAAATTATCGTTACATTATATCAACTTTTTTTAAAAAAAAACTTGTCATTACATTATCCATCACTAAAAATCATGTTCGTCCTCGAACATAATTAAAAGAGAGTACCTGAAGTTTTGAAAAGATGAGGATATATAGCCCGCATTTTTGACTCTTTCTCCCAAGTTGCTTCTCGAACTGGGTGATTCTTCCATTGTACCTTTACTGAAGCGATCTCTTTATTTCAAAGCTTGTGAACCTGCCTATCTAAAATAAGAATAGGCTCCTTCTCAAACGACAAGTCAAGATTCAATGCTACTGAATCGAATGAGAGTATATGAGACTTATCGTGCATGTACTTTCGAAGCATAGAGACATGGAATACGGGATGCATGGATGATAACGTAGGTGGTAAGGCCAGTTTGTAGGACACCTCTCCAACTCTCTCTAAGATCTCAAATGGGGCAATGAATCGAGGGCTAAGCTTGCCTTTCTTCTCGAATCGCATCACACCCTTCATGGGTGATACTCTGAGCCAAACGTGATCGCCCTCCATAAACTCAAGGGCTCAAACCCTCCTGTTTGCATAACTTTTTTGTCAACTCTGAGCAGCCAACAACCTATCCTGAATCATACGAACCTTTTTCCCAGCATCTCTCAGAAAGTCAGCATCCAATGAGTCTATCTTAGCCAAATCAAACTAACCAATTGGAGACCTACACCGCCTACCATACAATGCCTCGAATGGATCCATCTTAATACTGGAGTGATAGTTATTATTGTGGGTGAATTTTCCTAAGGGAAAGTGTTGGTCCCAATGAGAACCAAAATCAATCACATATGCTCGAAGCATATCCTCCAGTACCTGAATAGTTCGCTCGGACTATCCGTCTGTCTGAGGGTGAAAGGCTAAACTCATATCCAGCCGAGTGCCTAGACCTTGCTGCAAGGCCCTCCAAAAGTACGAAGTGAAAAGCAAACCATAATCAAAAATGATGGAAATGGGCACACCGTGTAATCGAACTATCTGACTGATGTATAGTTCTGCAGTGTACTTAACTTTGACAGGAATGAAATGGGTAGACTTAGTTAACCGATCCACGACTACCCAAATAGAGTTATAACCTCCCATTGTAGTAGGCAATCCCACCACAAAATCCATAGAAATTCGCTCCCACTTCCATGTAGGAATGGGTAGCCTCTGAAACTC
>JAOTQJ010090750.1:0-35080 GCA_025642045.1 Solanum sejunctum
GGCCAACCTTCCACCAACCATTTGCCTACCAATTTTGAATAAGTGGGAGTTGCCAACTTGGACCAAAAATTCAACATTCATAAAGATCAAATTATATTTGGTCTTTTTTCCACTTTTTCAGTCATTCTCGATACTATTTGCTTTTGATTTTCCGTTATTTAAATCGTTTGTCTCCGTCACTTGCGATACTCAAAATCTTGTCACTTCTAACCAATCCTCTTCTGGTACTCTCCTTCCTTCCCCCCGTAAAGCAATTTAAATAAGTATATGCTTTGTGTGTTATGATATCGAAATTTTATTTCTAGATCTCAATACTTAACAACTTCAAATATCAAATCGAGATTAAAAGTGAATTTATATTGGGTCTGTGCTAGCATAACATGCCTGCTTGAGCAACTTAAGAATACATCGGTAATTTTGAATGATTCTTCCATTATAATGAAATCAAGAAGTTCATGTATATTACTAAATAAATTTTCGATGTGCTCCCAAAATTTTGTGTATGCAACATAAATTAGCTTTCTATAGGTTTCAATAATTATCAACTTAAAATATTTAATTAACAGCTTAAAATATTAAATCGAGACTAAAAGTAAATTTATATTGAGCCCGTATTAGCACGGGCTATAGTAACTAGTTAATTTTTTTTTTTTACAAAACTACAAGTAATTATTTTTTTTTAAAGAAGTTAGGGTGTCATACAACTAGTAATAGTAAACATAGCAAAAATCAGATATTTACCATCTACGTGTAATTTCCAAATTTTCAAAGTTGAAAATTGAAAATGGCAGGTTTTTGCTTTCAAAAATATAATTTACAAATTTTATATATGTTGAAAAATGATAATAATATATTAAAACTAAGAAGGAATATGAAAGAGAAGATAGTATAGTATTTTTTATTCACTTTGTTTTATTTTTTTCTTTTCACTCTGCACATTTTATTACAAGAAAGGATAGTAAAAGAAGTTCAATAATATATGTATCGTTTATTTATTGCAACCTTCGTTTAATTAATTTTCACTTACGTACGTCTTGGAAGCCTTTAATTTATCTTAAAAAGAAAATTATTGTTGATATTTGGGTGTGTTTGGTATGAAGGATGGTTGGTTTAAATCTTTTTGGATAATATTTTTTAAATTCATTTATTTTTCTTAAATTTAAGAAAAATCACTTCCTTCGAAAAACCAACAAAAATACTTTTAGAACTCTCCTCCAACATCAAATTACAATGTTTTTTTCCTTACTCAACCCTACCAAGACCCCCTGCCCCCCAACTCATTTTTTTTTTTTATAAATTTATTTTTGAAAATATTTCAAATTTTAAAATTTTTAATTTTCTTACCCCACCGATTTCCCCTGCCCCTCCTCCCAACCTTAAAATTAAATTATATAAATGTTAGGTCTGGAGGCAAATGTGGTTGGACTCCTATTTGAAAATTGGGCTCGAGTCTAAATTTAGAACTTGAATCTTGCATTGGAAGCCGAGTTGGTTCCTGCATTAGGTGTCACGGGAGGATCCTAAATCGATTACTTGGGGTTTATTTCATGTCAAATACTATCTTCCTAAAAAATATTTTTATTCACCAACCAAACAAAATAAAAAATATTTTTCACTCACCAATTGAGAAAATAAGTTTAGAAATCAGCTTTTTTTCGAAGAAAATATTTTCCATCAAAAACATTTTCCTTCCTATCAAACACATTCGAAATGAAAAACTATCTACATCAACCTCCACATATTGAGTGCATTGCCCGCCCACATACATTGATTTTCCACTACTGAGATACTAAACTCACCATGAAACAATCTCAAGTCATGGAAAAAGCGAGCAAAACACTCAAGATGTAATATAGCATGCACTAATGAGAATCCCAATTTTGTTGATAAACAACCTAACTTATACGAAATATAAGATTAATAGAAAATTTAATTTTAACACTAGAAACAAGTCATAACAAATTCTAACATTTTACAAGGAGGACGACTAACCATTCAATTATAGGTCGAGTAATTTGTTTGGTAATGTCTAATCCTCATATCTTCAAGTTTCAATGAAGTGACAGCGGCAAATGAAGAAGTAAACTATCCTACATGCATAATTTGATTTCTTTCAAAATCAACCACTATCAGAATATATGCATATTTTCTGCAGCATCACTGACCAGTGGCGGAGTGAACATTTTCATCAGTGTTCATATTTTTAGAATACGAATGAGTAATTTTTTGTATCAAGGTGTTCAACATATATATATATATATATATATATATATATTATATTGAAATATCTATGTTTAACTTATATCTTCAAAAAGTTTTTCGACAAAGAATGAACATTATACTTGGGTGAATATAGCTCCACCCTGACTAAGACACAATAGGTAGCAAATGACAGGAATATAGAAATAAAGACTTGCAGAAATGAGTACTAACGTAGCTAATGACAGTACTAGGTTTTTGCCTGGCAACTGATCACATCTTCTGCCTAACCACTGAATTGGCCAATCCTGCTTGTTCAATTGTTCGGTTTGGATCATTGTTGTCGGAGGAAATCCAACTGTCTGTAGTTGGTAAGAGACAGTGGCGTTGGGACTTGAAGCATCAATGAAGGCACGAATATCACCAACTGTATGATTGTAATTAAATTGTCCAATCACAGGAGTCCCATCTGCTAACCTGAGCTGAAGCAAGGTTGATGGCAATGATTCATCTAGGAAGCCCGTTGAAGGTGTTTGGGTGTTGACCGAGGCAAAGGTAGATGCCTCGGAATTTGAGCTACTGCACAGTCTTCTTCCGACTCCAGGAAATGGATCTTGAGGTTTCTTTGGTTCCTGCAAGTGTAGGGAGGAAGAGAAAACATGTAAAAGGTAATTCTATTTATGAGAAATTTTACATAGAAATGAGAGAGGGTTAAAGTTAGGGAGATAAAAGAGGTAATGCTCATTTACAAGTAACCATTTCCCCTAGATAGAACAAAACATAATTATAGTTTCAATGCCACATCTTAAAATCAATCAAATCTAATAATGCACAAAATCAATATTATTATTGGATTTAATAAATCAGTTAACTGATTATAGCTATTAGTTACACTGTTAGTTGTACAATTAAACTAATTAGTCAGCTGTCAGTTAATTAGACAAGTTAATTAGGAAATCAGGCACATGTGTAATAGATTAGTTGTGCATATATAAATTGTATCCATTTTTTTTTCAGTGAATAAGAAATATCTTCCATGCATTTTCCAATATGGTATTAGAGTTGTGAATCAGAAATTGATTAAATCAATCCTTTCATAATTGAATTTGAGAGGAAGTCTTAGTTCAATTTAAAAAGAAGCAAAGTAGAGCAATGGAGAATTTTGCAGTGAATGTCACCATTAATGCGAGATCAATAGAGACTCTGATCGAGTCTCTCAACCAAATCGAGCGAAAATGAAATCATCCACCCTATATCTACAATTTTAAAACTCCTGGATGTGTTCTTATCGCTATGCAACTCATAGGGATAGAAAATTATTCTCTATGGAGAAGATCCATGTTGATTAACCTCTGAGCAAAGAGTAAGCTGGGGTTTATTATGGGACATACAAGAGGAATAACTATAAAGGAGAAATGGAGGAACAATGGGAGAAATGTAACACTTTTGTGCTTGTGTAGATCATGAATATTGTATTAAAAGAGTTACTTAGCTGCATTGTTTATGCAACAAATGCAACTATTATGTGGGTAGACTTGAAAGAGAGGTTCGATAAGATTGGTGGATTCAGAGGCTATCAATTGCATAGGGAGATATGCACAATTAATCAAAGTAATTTGACTGTTCCTACGTATTTCTTGAAGCTGAGATTGCTATGAGATGAATTTGATGTCCGTGTTCCTCCTCTTTCATACAACTATGATAAATCTAGAACTTATATATATTATTTAGTATGTCCGAGATCATTTTCCTTCCTGATGAGATTGAATGAAGTGTATAGTCATACACGTAGCTAAATCGTAATGATGAACCCTTTGCCTAGTATTGGAAAGGTATATGCTATGATAATGACAAATGAAGAATTGAAAATGACCGTAAGTTCTCATATAGGAGAAGATGTGCTAGAACAAATTGCTTTGTATGAAGGTAAAGGAAATTTTCCTATTTTATTCCAACCTAAGAAGAAAAATTGGGATAGATAAGTGACCATTGCAAACTTCAAGGCCATATCAAGCAAGACTGGTGTAGATTAAATAGTTATCCTCTCGATTGAAAGTTTAAAAAGAAATAAGGATCAACGCGAAATCAAGCCAATATGATGCAAAGTAATAGGAAATAGGATATAGTGAACTATGTCACTACCAGCAAGAATGAGATAATTTTGGTTGATGATTTTGCTCTTATGATGAAAGGAATAATATTGAACCTGTTACATCCATGACTACCCAATCCATATCCACTCTAATACAGTAGAATAAAATCATACATATGATAGAAAAGGAGGAGGCAAGTTTAAGCTTAGAAAGGCACTGGACACTATGACAAATATAGCAGGATTAGCAATCAATCTTACTGCTTTATCGGTAAATAATGAGAACAAAATAACTAAGGTCAAGAAGGTAAGTTGGACAGTAGACTCATAAGCCACTTGATATATGACATCCAAACTGGATAGACTAAGCTATGCATCTAGTTGTGCTGATAAAAGGGTGCATTTACCTAGTGGTGAGGCTACAAAGTGTCACATACTGGTTATTATAACACAATTAGTGGTGATATATTGGATAAGGTATTAATGGTGTCTGCATTCAAGTCATAAATTATTTTCAGTATCTCAGCTAACAAGACAACTGAATCGTTCAGTTAATTTCTTTCTCAAGGTTTTTGTACTTCAGCATCTTTTCAATGAGAAGGTTAAGGAGTTTGATGGAGTTTACTACCTTCCTACTCAAATTTCACGTGTAGAAAGCATAAATGATGAGATATAGTACTCACGACATAACATTCAAGAACACACAAGTTACTATGGCACAAGAGGCTAGGGCATCCTTTCATAAAAGTGTTGCAACACCTACTTTTAGATACAGAACACATTAATAGTGGTGAGTGTAATAAATTCCCAATTTGTCCCCTAACAAAACAAACTACATTACCTTTTCAGTTGATCATGTCTAGAGAAATAACTATTTTTTATTTGATTAATCTAGATGTTTAGAGGCCATATAAAACTGCTACTCAGAATGGTTTTAGATATTTTTTGAGCATAGTTGATGATCATTCAAGAATGTCTTGGTTGTATTTGCTTAAAATGATGAGTGATGTATTTCCAGTGTTGAAATCTTTTATAGCCTTGGTAAAGACTTAGTTCAACATACATATTAAAAGGATAAGGTCTGATAATGAGACAAAATACTTTAATAATGAGTGTGGTAGTTTGTGCAAGTCACTTGTTATTATTCATGAGAGTAGTTGCCCACATACCCTGAAACAAAATGAAATAATTAAAAGAAAACATTGGCATATACTTGAAATAGCCAGAGCAATCAAGTTTCAAGGTAATATTCCCATTACATTTTGAGATGACAGTATCCATATGAAAAGTTTCATGGACATAAGGTAAAAATTGATTACCTTCTATAAGGTGTTTATGTTATGCAACCAAGATGGTAAAGTCTGATAAGTTTTATCCCAGAGCTGAGGGATGTGTGTTGATGGGATATTTAGCAACTCAGAAAAGATACTTGTTATAAAGTTTGTCTTAAAAAAATTTCATGGTCAGTAGAGATGTTATAATTAAAGAAGATATGTTTCACTTTTAACAAATAACCAACATACAAAAGCTAATATTTCCTGTAGAATCTATTGAATGACAAATGATTTGATGTGGCTAAAGATGACAAAGACGTAGATATACCCATTTTTATTGAAGATGTTGTGAACCTAGAAGATACCTCTATGACAATGGAAGATTTACTTGTGAATGATACCTCGACAAAGTTGGAACTTATTCATGTTGAAGAAAAGATCACTCACCATGACAATGCTATTAATGATATAGTGGAGATGTCACCTGTAGCAACTGCAGAAGATGCAAAAAATGACATTGGTGCATATGATGATAATTCCACAATGAGACAAGTAAGAGGTTCTAGGTAGTCAACTATGCTCTCTCATCTTCCTATTTGAATGAAGAACTATATTACTCAATTGTCTAAATCTCACCCTTATTTTCAAAGTAATTATATGTCCTATGACAATGTGTCCTCTCAATATAGAGTTTATTTGTCTATTTTCTCTACAGAAGTTGAGTCTAAGAGTTATGAAGAGGCGGTAAAGGATAAAAGATAGGTGCATGCCATGCAAAAGGAAGTTCAACCTCTTTAAGTTTCCAACAACAAAAAATGTTATTGGTTGCAAATGAGTGTTCAAAATTAAGTTTAAGGCTGATACTCACATTGATAGATTTAAGCCCAAATTAGTAGCCTGCAATGACCTCGAAGGTCATTTTTGATAATTTTGATAAAATTATCATTTTGCCCCTCCCAAAAGTTATCTTGGATCATTTTTGGTTGAGTCTAAAATTTAAATTTTAAAAATCTTGTAAGAATTGGAATTTTGCTAAAGAAAGAGTTTTTAAAGGGTTAAAGTTGAAAATTTTGAGTTTTGTGGTCATCTTGAGTTTTGAGTGTTAGAATTTAATTCTGTCAATTCTATTAGTTTTAGAATATCTGATCTGGTATAAGAGATATTGCTGAACTGAACTCGGAGTTAAAACGAAGATTTTGGACTCAAAGTTACATTTTTAGTTTATTTTAGATCATAGTTTGACTTTGATCAATATTTAAAGTTTGGAAGCTCAAATTAAAATTCTGACAATTTCAATGATTTTAGATAGTGAAATTAATATTATAAATGGTCATGTTATAATTTTTAGAATTCCTAAGATTTTTTGAGTAGTCGAGTCCTAAACTAGTTTAAATGATCTTTCTGAGGTCCTGAGGCAAGGAGATCTCGAATTCAAATTCTGATGGCTCCATTGAGTCCAAATCATTATTTTTGGTAGGGTTTCATATTTATTCTATGTTCATGGGGTTCCGAATGAATCTCAAGGGTTCATTTCATGATTTTACTGAGTCGTATTTCGCTGTATTTGGTGCAGGTAAGAATTATTCTTCACGTTTGCGCCCAAGTTTCACGTCATGGAGGTCAAATTTCTTAGACTTCCATTTGTAGAAAAGGATCTGCATTCGCAAGGTTATAGGAGCCAAGGGAGATAAGCCTCCACGTTCGTGGGGTATGGCTTCGGGTTCGCGGAGTGCTGCCCGACATAACCTTCACATTAGCAGAAGCCACTCCGCATTCGCAGTGTGCAGTGGAATGACTATCTTTGCATTCACAGATTCTTATTTGCATTTGCAGAGTGTTATTCACCTAAAATAGGTCACTTTTAAAGTGACATGTTTTATTAATTTTCACCATTTTCAAACTTTTAAACTTCATTTTCAAGGAATTCTTCAAGTTTTTTCAAGGCAAATCTACTGAGTGACTATTTTCTAATCTATTCCATTGATTGAATTGTGTTTTTAACTTATAATTTGGAATTTTAATGGGAGAATTTAGATATTTTTGGACTTTGATCCCTAATAATAAATTGATGATTTCTATCTCATTTTAACTTCGCTTTAAAAATAATTTTCAGTGTTGAATTCTTTATTGCTCGAAGAATGTTTACCTAAATTAATTTTAGATTCAAATTACTTTTTTTGGCATGAGATTTTTTACCATTTTATCATTTTTCTGAATTAATTGATTTTAGCGTCATTAGATTTGTTATGTGATTGTGATACTATATTTGAATATATTTTGGTGACTCAGAGTATCATAGGAAGGGGAAAGCTTCTGATTTGACTTGATTCAAGACTTTTTCTATGGCAAGTGGACTTCTAACCTTTTGTTAGGTATGATTGAATCTTGTATGCTTCTATATATATGTATGTAATTAGGTAATTTGGGATATGAATTGGGATAGAATTGTATCTTGCAGGCTTTGATCATGAAATTTTATTTTAGGTACTTGTAAATGTTGTGTATTCTTATATTTGTGTTATAATTATGGGAATTGTGCATTATTTGATGTTGATATTGAGATTTTGATAAGGTTGGGACTGTATTGTGAGTTACTCAATTTTGATTATTGAAATACATGATTCATTTGGACTTCTTGCACATTCTATTTTCATAAGCATGACTATTATGCTATTATTATATGCTTGCTTTATGATTCATTGATAATGAAAAGCCTAAGAGAAATGGTTCCTGCTAGAGAAAAAGAAAAGAAAGAAGTGAAAAGTAGAAAGGAAAATGATTCTTGCTAGATACGAAAGTAAATGCACATAGAAAATGATTTTGATGGATACATGATCCATGTGAGGCCTCCATGAATTCTGGTATGAGTTTATCAGTGGATGTGTATCGTAGGACAGATATGCATTATGATTATTTAATATTGCATCACATTATTTATATCTCATGACATTCACTCAATCTAAGATCACTCCTGTTTGATATTATTATATGAATTGCTTATGAAAATGGATATTTATTATATTATTTTGATATGTTTATTAGTTATACATTTTCAGATATAATGCTATATGATGAGTATATCTATATCTTTATGATTCATATATTGTATGATACTGTAACTTTTCTGAGTATAGGTGTGTAGTACAGTGGTATGTGGTTTGGTGTTAAGGAGTACTTTGTTCTTCATTACTTTACTCTAGGTTAGTTCCATTTGCTGAGTACCTTATTATTTGGTGGTCACTCCTTGCTATATTTTTGTAGGTTGTGATCCCAGTCCTCCTTACTAGCTTTCTTACTTACAAGATTAAGCTTTTGGATCTTTCGAGAGGTAGTTGCTTGTCCTTTCGGTAGACCATCGTGGATTCTACCTTTATGTTATGTTCTATTTGAGGATTAAACATTGAGACTGTGTTTCATTTAAGTATTCTATATTTAGAGGCTTGTACATGTGATACAAGTTCTGGGATGATTGTAGATTTTGATTTTTTATCCTTATCTATTATTAGACTGTTTATCTTTCTCTTTTATTAATATATTGAATTGTTTATGATTTGGGCTGACTCACCTTGGTGAGTTAAGAGAGTGTGCTATCACACCTAGATTTTGAATTGTGACATAGCCAAAAGATACAGCCAAACTAACGGAATTGAATACCAAGAAACTTTTTCACCTGTGGTGAAAGTGGTAACAATTAGATCAATCATAGTATTAGTTATTGCTGCAATTAGAATATTTTTCAGATAGATATTTTTAATGCATTCTTACAAGGAGATTTGGTTGAAGAAGTCTACATGGAGCTGCCAAAGGAATTTTGCAGCCTAGGAAAGGACAAGCATTTTGTGTGCGAGCTAGTTAAGTCTTTGTATGGACTTAAGCTTCAAGACAATAGAATGCTAAATTGATAGAAGCATTATCAAGTTCAGGCTATACATAAAGTCATCTAGACGATTCTTTGTTCAATAAAAGAAGAGGTGATAGACTAGTGTTAGTCCTAGTATATGTTGATGATTTATTAATTACAGAAAATGATGGGAATCAAATTTCTGAGATCTAGTAAATGTATTATGAAGAATCTAAGGAAATATGCATTTAAGTTGATAACTAAAGTAGGATTGGGGACTGACAAGCTAAATATGACACCACTGGAGTGTAATATGAAGCTGACTATTATTAAGTTTGATCAACGTGTCCAATCTTCTGACAGCCTATATGAAGATATTCCAAGGCATCAAAGGTTAGTTGGTAAATTGCTCTATCTCACCATTACAAGGCTAGATATAACCTTTGCAGTTAAATCCTTGAGTCAATTTATGCAAAAGTCAAAGATATCACACTAGAAGTATGCCTTAAGAGTGATCAAATATATCAAGTCAGAATCATGACAGAGATTATTGATCTGCTGAAGGGGTACTATGATACAGATTGGATTGCATGTCCAAGCACAAGAAAATCTGTCAACTACTTTTAAATTGAAGTTTGGTGATTCACTTATTTCCTGGAAATCCAAAAAGCAGAACACAGTATTTTAGAGCTTTGCAGAGGCAGGGTATAAGAGTTTGGTGGCTCTAACAATAAAAGTTTTTTAGGTTACAAGTTTGTTCAAGGATTTGGGTGTGAAATTGATTGGAGCAACATCTATCTATTGTGATAGCAAAGTCAACCATACAGATTGCTATTAATCCTGTATTTCATAAATGTACCAAGTACATAGAAATTGACTGTCATTTCATTAGACAAAAGATCGAGAAAGATCTCTTCAGGACTATCTATATCAACACTAAGGATCAACAGACTGACTTGCTCACCAAAGCCTTGGGAAGAACACCACATAAATTTCTACTAAGCAAGTTTGGAATATTGAATCTCTTCAATACATCTAGCTTGAGGGGGAGTATTGGAGTTGACAAATCAATTAGTTGATTATAGTTGTTAGACTGTGAGTTACACATTAAACTAATTAGCCAGTTGTCAGTTAATTAGGATATCAGACACATGGAAAGTACATTAGATGTGTATATATATAATTGTATCCATTCTTTTCTTTAGTAAATAAGAAATATCTTCCCTGCATTTCTCAACTCTTATTTTTGTGTATTGACCTATATTTGCCTTTTTGTATTTCTTTTTCATAATTAATGTGTGAAAAGTGAAGATAGAGAAAAAGACGAATTTAGGGGTCACTATTCAATACTCACAGTGTAGTTCTGATGGATCTTCTTTATGATTCTGCAACCCACGCGGGTCCCAATGTCTGCAGGTGCCAGTTCTGTTGGACAATTAGCATTTGCAATACTCTACAAAAGAGATATTACTACTTTGTGAAATTGCAATTATCACAAATACAAGAAATGTTGTACATAGAACAACAATGGACACAAACAAACAAATTAGAAATGTGTTTTGTGAATAATTTGGTGTTTTTTTAATTATATTTTTTAGTTTTAGCTATTTGACCTTTCTATATTTTATTAGTATTAAAAGAATTAGTTAATATTTCTATTATTATATTTTATTTTTATATTACAAAATAAATAAATAAAAATAAACCTTAAATTGTCCATAAACCCCCGACCTAACCCCACTATCCTAAACTTTCCCTTAATCTGCGCTCCAATTCCTCTATTATCCCACAACATAAACCTGCAACTCCATTATATATACAACTCACACAACAACACACGCAAAAATAACAGTATAATTTTTATTTAATGTTTATTTTTATTTATTTATTTTGTAATATAAAAAATAAAATATAATAATAGAAATATCAACAATTTTTTTCATATTAATAAAATATAAAAAAGTTAAATAGCTAAAACTAAAAAATATAATTAAGAAAACACTAACTTATTCATAAAAATCAAAAACAAAGGAAAACATAAATTTTGTAAATTATTATTCTTTAAAGCAAAATACTAAAATGTGACTTTGTTTTTGTTGTTTTCAAAATATTTTAAATAAACTTACTATAAATAAGATAAAAATAAAATTATTTAATTTAGATTTAAAAAATAAATATTTAAATACTAAAAAGGTATATATCTTAGCTTTGGTAAAAAATCAGGTGTTCTGAATAGTCACTTTAACAATTCATCATGTTCCGTGACACCAGGTTTTGGGGTGTTTTAGATTATGACTTATCCATTTATTTAGCTTATTCAAGTTGCTATTTTCGCTTTATTTTCACTTCATTTTCTGTAATTTCTTTATGATCAATGTCTTAGGCAGACTTAAAAGTAAGTGCTAGGTCACACCTACACGACACTAGTATATCAAATAAATAAAAATTATGTGTAGTAACAAAGAGGAGAAGATGAACTTTCGAACCCCTATTAAAAGAAGGGTAAAGAATTTATTATATTAATAGTATTAAAAGACTTTGAGAGATGCAGTATAGTTGAATATAAGGCAATTTGATACACATACCACAAGAAAAAGTGCATTTTCAGGATCATCCATTCTCCTCAAAGGACCATCATTTACAGTGAAGCCATTTCTCCAGAAGATAATGGTGTGTCCAATGAACTGAAGCGGTTGAGGAGGTATTATTCTTCCTGAAAGCGTTCTCCCAATTCCTGTAAAACTTCTTGATCTTGAACTAGAAACGATACTTTCCCTACGATGTTGTATTGCACCCATTTGAGTAGCTCGATTAAAGATGGAGTTCACAATCTGATTATAAGGGTTTTGATCAACCGTTTCACTATAAACAATATTGTGGCCATAGTTAGGAAGATAAAATATTGTGTGTGTACAGTCATAGAAAATGAACATGCACTTTTAAAACAACAAGGAGAAGACTTGCCCATAACATATTTAGTGTGTATTGCTTATCATATGTGCAAAGTAAATGAAAATAGAAGCACCAACATAAAAATGAAATCCTATAAAATATTTAAGATCATGATTCATGACATTTATAAGCATTATAAATTTGACTTTCTAAGATCAATTTTTTATTTTGATATAACTTATTAGTATCTAAAAAGAGATACAATTACAGATGGTTAAAAGTTTTTTTGAAAAGACAAGTATGTTTAGTGATGATAAAAGACTTTTAAGAAATTATTTTCATTGAGAAAATTACGTTCTTTTGTATGGTTATTTTAAATTGAGGATATTATTTTTCTTCAAAAGAATATTTTTCACCAAAATAGAGAAAATGACTTTCTCGCAGTTGAATAGAAATCATTTTCTTTTATAAATTAAATATTCTAATTCTTAATCGTAATCGCTTGAAAATTATTATGAATATATAATTCTAAAGGGTAGCATTATATATATATACCTGAACAAATAATAAAAATTGATCTGATAGTGCTTCTTAAGGTGAATTATTTTATATGAAAAATATTTTTTCTAAAAACTTTTAGAAATTTATAGATATGAAAGAATGTACGTTGCAAAGTAGCAAGCTAATAGGTTAGTGGGGTTAGGTTGATGTCTGGCCGTAGGGTATAGTATGGTAGTAGGTTTTTATCGTATTTTTATATCATGTGTTGTCATTTTATGTCTTATATGTGTTAATTTTATCGTATTTACATACTGTTATGTGCTTTTTGTTATTAGTTGCTCTTTTTGTTTCCTTTTCTTTTCCTTTCCTTTTTGTCATTCTAGTTTATTCTGCTTATGGATTTTTGAGACGAGGTTTCAGGAAACAATCTCTCTACTTTTATGAGGTAATGGTAAAGTTTGTGTATATTCTATCCTTTCCAAATCCCACTTATGAGATTTCACTGAGTATATTGTTGTTATCGTCTAAAAACTTTTTCCTCTCCATGTCTTTCGTACCGTGAATTTCCTACGGCCCCCTGTCCCACCCTACTTTTATAGCAAAGCGATAAAGAAAATTAATTTAGTAGCAACTCAAGTTTAACGAGACAATTAGTACTCCAATTAGAAAATTATTTTGTTTCCCCTAGAGCATCTCCCAAAGTGAAAAGATTGTAAAATCACAGCAAAAAGGAAAAAAATATTCTTGAAAATAACAAAAAGTCAATATTCAAAGTAAGTGTAGGAATTAAGAGAAAAATGATAAAGAAGTTGTAGGGTTAGACAAAAAGAATTTGCCTCTTTCCAACAACAGCGTGGTGTTGTTGGGGATTATCAGAATTGTTGTTTGAATTTTGTGTAGAAGTACGATTCAGATCAGAAAGTGTTTGAATACCGCTAGTTAACGGCTTCGTCTTGCTACTTGAGGAAGACATTGAATCTTGGGTAGAAGAATGGTTCAGATCAGAAAGTGTTCGAATACCACTCATTGACGCCTGCTTCTTCCTAACTGGGGAAGATGCTAGTTCATGGGTAGGACGATTCAGATCAGAAGGCGTTCGATTACCATCGGTTGACGACCGCTTCTTGCTAACTGGGGAAGACATTGTCTCGCCTCTCTATTTCTTGCCCCAAAGCAAGGTGTTTAGGGTTTGGGTAGAAATGATCCAAGTAAAATAGTTAATCAAATTGATTAAATCATCAATTTTTATTTGGGTTTGGGGTTAAAATGGTAATTTATTTTCTTACAGAATATGAAGCGCATGGATACAAGTTATGTGTTTGAATTTGGTTTTACATTTTCTTTTAAAATTGATAATATCTATTTTAATTTGATTTTGTTTAAATAAATTAGAGAAATAATCGAATTGATAAATTATATTTATATTTTTTATAATTATATATATAATATCTTTTATGTTTTGTAATAATTTTAAATATACTATATATATTTTCATCAATAAATACAAAAGATTTCAAAACAGAAAAATCTAGTGAAAGGCCAATTCGAGTCCAACACCAAAATCAACAAAAATAAAGCAAAAGCAGCAATAGTCGATTTGTTACTAATTAAGCCTTTTCAAGGTTTGTATGGTCATAAGGACTAGTTAGTTATTCTTTGTTTACAAACTGATTTATTTTTCTCTTTCTCTATTTTGTCTTTTGATTTTATTTCTATGTATGCTTAATAATTGAATAATCACATCAAATTAAACCAAATACAGTTTTAACCATCGTGATCGACATCTATACCAATCCCTTGGGAGTGAACCTAAACTTAAAGGACAAACACATGCAATATCTAAATTATCAGACATATTTTGAGAACATTCTTCCATCTTACATAAGGACTTGTCATGACCAAGATCGAGCATGAGTTGTTGATCAAGTTTCTAAAATTGAAGCCTTCATTATTTCATGGTATTAAGAATGAGGATGCATTTGAGTTTTTCTGAATTGTTATGAAAAGTCACATTAGTTGAGTATTGTGCAACAACATTGGTGAAGTTTGGTGCTATTTCAAATGTAGGGTGATATGAAGTGGTAGTAGATGGCTCATGTGGAGTATTGTTCTTTATTTTTGCCTCCGAGGACTTGGGCCTAGTTTTATGCCCTGCTTCTAAAAAAGTGTGACATATACACTCTGAAATCACAAAAAGGATGAGTTTCTAGCCCTTGTTGTCATAACTCAATGGGCGTGATGACACTTACCTAACCCACCAAGAAAAGTAAGCTTAAACCTGCTCAATTAAATACATAATACTAAAAGTGGAAGAATAAAGTGTAAAAGATAGGACAAGCAGTAAAATATCAATTCTACAAACCATCCTAAGACTGGCGTCACATGTACAGGCCTCTAAATAACAATACTCAAAGAAAGTAAAAGTCTCAAATGTCTAGTCCTCAAAAATAACATAACAAAGTAATGAATCCTCGAGAGTCTGCCGAAGAGACAAGCAACTACCTCTCAAGAGAATCCTAAAGCTCAATTCAAATATCGAAAGAAATCTACAAGATGAATTGGACTCACAATCTACAAAATATGTGGAAAGGGGTCACCACCAAACAATAGGTACTCTGCAAGAAGATCTAAACACAAGTAAATCATACAAAAAATACTCCTTCCGCGCCAATCACATACCACCGAACTAAACACTTGTACTCAGAAAAGTCTCAACAGAACAACAACAATATACACATACAAACTAAATATCAATTACTCTCAGTAGTTGCCTCAGAATATAGATCAGATATACAATAACGTCTTAATATACAACTTGGTTGTACTATAGATATCTTTAAATAATTTCAGATACTCCACAGTTACAGTCCAGACATAATCATCTTATAATCCAATCTCAATAACTAAATTAAGTCATAAAGGTAGAATGATATGATATATAGTAAAAATATATGAAATGGAATGATGTGATGCAATGTCAAATAATCGTGATGCATGTCTGTCATACAATGTACATCTACTGATATAATCAATACAAAACCCATGAAGGACATATTTGCCCATGTACCTACCCCAGAGCGTGAGGCCCATCCTAGTATAATCAATGTCACATGCCACAGCTTATGTGGCTCGTCCTCTATTTTATATGAATATTACATGTCACGGCTCGTGTAGCCTGTCCCTTATTTCTCATCATTTTTATATGCTATGACTCTTGAGGCTCGTTCTCTATTCCTCATCAGTGAAACTCAGTTAAGAATGCACATCAAGAGCATAATCATATGATACAAGAATAAGAAGTATATGGAAGAGTCCACAATACAACATATACATCAATTCAAGTCAAATATCACAACATACAAGGCATAAAGATGATCCGTTCCAAGCTTATAGTCAATTCTCTAACCCATAAGTGAAATTCAATCACAATATCTCTAATATTTTCCAAAAATAGGCATAACATGATCCACAAATTCACATTCATATATCACAAGGGATTCTCAATATCAGATCACAAGTCAATACATAACAACCTATACCATTTGTTTTCTTATAATGAAGGAATTCAAAAATAAATCAAATTCTCACAATTCGTCAAGTTCAACTTAGCCAACAATAATTACCCAATTATTTTAGGTCATAAGTAAAGAAAATATAGTGTTCAAGTAAGCTTAACAAGCACTTGCCTCAATCAAAAGCCAAACCAAGCAAATATCAGAGCTTTTCCCCTTGAATCGCACCCGAAATGTCACAATCTAGTCAAATACAAATTTACAATCTCAATACGAAGCCAACGATACTAAAATCAAGCAATTTGGGTGAAAAATACAAAATGATCCAAGAATCTTATACCAAAAAAGGTTCTGATAATCTGAAAATTATTATATGAAAATTTTCTCCAAATAAGAAGGAATCCAATGGTGAAAATTCTTTCAAAAATGGAGTTAAAATGAACTTTTAATCATCACTTTTCAATGAATAATCAATATCTAGAAATACCCAATTTCCCTGATCGAAACACCCCCTTCCCCCAATTTCATGTTAAAATCACAAATTAATTGATGGGAGTTAAAGAATTAGTCTTGAAACACGTTACCCAATGATCTTGTCTTGAAATCTTTAAAAAATCAAGCTTGAAATATTAAAATTGGTGAAGCCCGTTATTTTTAAATCGCACACTATTTTAGGGATTTGGTACTCTATGAATGCAGATAGAGATCTATGAATGCGGAGCTCAAGAATACACAACCTCCACCAATGTGAAGGGGTTGTCTGCGAATGTAGAATTCAAGGAGAATAGACCTCTATGAACGTGGGGCCCAATCCCGCGAATGTGGAGGGTAATTTTGGGCCACACCAGATTTGAAAAACCAACTATATTTCACAACTTTGAACGGACCTTCGGGTCCGTTTGAAATCTGATACACAAAAACCAAATATGTGACTCTATCAGAAATGACATTATGAACTCAATAAAACTATCATAATTTGATTCTGAGATCTCCTTGACCCGAAACTCGATAAAACTCATCAAAACTAGTTAAAAACTCAAATGTCCAAAATAACCTCAGAAACTATAAAAAATTACAACCAGATCATTTCTAGAGTTAGTTTTACCATCTAAAACTATTGAAATGTCAGAATTTCAATTTGAGCTTCCAAACTCCGAATGTTGACTATGATCCAAATTCAGTTGAAAAAGCAACTTTGGGTCCAAAATCTTCATTTTAACTCCAAATTTAGTTTCATAAGTTCTCTTAGACCAGATTCTGCATTGTGGAGCTGATAAATTCGACAGATTTGCATTTTGACATCAGAAACTCAAGATTATTTTAAAACTCAAAATCTATCACTTTAAGCCTTTAAAAACTCTTTAGTTAGAAAATTTTAATTTTTCACAAAGTTTTTGAAATCCAACTTTTCAACTCATCCAAAAATGACTCAAAGCAACTTTCAAGATAGACAAAATAGTAATTTAACTGGAAATGCCAAAAGTGACCTTCCGAGTCATTACATCATCCACTACTAAAATTAATGTTTGTCCTCGAACATAAGACAAGGGAACATACTTGAAATCTCTTAGAGGTGAGGATATCGGGCTCACATATCAGACTCCATCTCTCAAGTAGCCTCACTCATGGGTCGATGGTGCTACTCAACCTTTACTAAAGCTCTCTTTTTATTTTTAATTTTCAAACCCGTCTTTTCAAAATAGCCACGGGCTCCTCCTCATTGGTCAAATCCAAACTCAACTCCACTGAATCAAGGGATAACACATAAGAATCATCAGGAACATAGCGCCAAACATGGATATATGAAATACAGGATGAAATGAGGACAAGCTTGGTGGCAAGACAAGTTGATAGGCCACCTCTCCCACTTGCTCAAGGATCTCAACAGGGCCAATATACCTAAGGCTGAGCTTGCCCTTCTTCTCAAACTGCATAACATCCTTCATAGGTGAAATTCTATAAACTAAACTGGCTCACCCTCCATGAATTCCAAGGGTCGAACTCGTTTATTAGCATAACTCTTTTGGCAACTTTGAGCTGTCAACAATATATTATTAATCAAATGCACTTGCTATATAGAATCTCTAAGCAAATCAGTGTCAAGGTTATCAACCGCAATAGAATCGAACCAACCTATGGGCGATTTACATCTTCACCAGTACAATGCCTCAAAAAAAGCCATTTGGATGCTATAATGATAATGATTGTTGTAAGCAAACTCCGCCAAAGGCAAGTGTAATCCCATCTGGCACCAAAATCAACAACAAAACCTCTAAGCATATCCTCAAATACTGAATCGTTCTCTCGTACTTACTATCTATCTGAGGGTAGAAGATTATGCTCAAATCTAGTTTGCTACCTAGGCCATACTACACGGCCTTCCAGAAGTGGGATATAAACAATGAGCCACAGTCTGATACAATGGAAATCAAAACCCTATGAAGTCTCACAATCTAATAAATGTAGAGTTAAGGTAACTTCTCGGCTGTGAACTTCACCTTGACCGGAGTGAAATGAGCGAACTTAGTCAATCGGTCCATGACCTGATACTTTACTCCAATAAGAAAGCAATCGCTATCAGCAATTAACCTAACCAAAAGGTAGAATCGAATCAATAGGGAATACAGGGTTTGACTATGAGAAACAATCGAATCAATCATTTCTAGTATCTATAACTAAAATCTCTAAATTGGGGGTTTTTGTAATTCAATAACAAAGTAAAAGAAACACTATACTACAATGCGGGAAAACACTCAATTTTAGGGACAACTTGGGAATTATGTTCCCCATGGTTCGTTGACTCGATTAACCTAGATAACATAACTACAATTAGAGATTCGTGTATAGGATGGTAACTTAAGTTCTTGCAGCCCTCTTATGAAGGTGAAGGTTGAATTTCACCATGACGCTTAGTCGACAACCATGGTGTGCCAACTAACCGTTACCTATTGTCCTAGTAAACCTTCCCTTGGTTAGGTTTGGTTGATTAGACGAGAACACATCAATTGAATTCTATTATCTATTTCTTATTTCCTATTTATTACTACCTTGGTCGGAATCATAATTGTAGGCACGATTTGGTGTTAGCCACTACCAAACAATAAGCATAACAAAGAGAAATAGATAATACATGCAAAACCCCAATCATAGAGATGCATTAACCTAGGCCATTTCAAGTCAACCACCCATGGTTCCCACAATCCCAAGTCGCGGGTACTTAGCTACTCATGGCTAAGGCAAAACCAACAAAAATGCAAATATAAGACATGATTGAGAATTTTACCTATGACAATGAAGATTGAAATCACCACCAATTGCAAACCAAAAGCTCGATAGATTGATCATAAGCACAAAGTAAGATTTGAAATCTCCAAAATTGGGTTTTCCAAGAGAAAATGAGAGACTAAGCTAAAAACCTAAAAGTTGTCTTGAGAGTATCTTCAAAGATGACGTTTTCTTCTCAATTTTGAATCTCCTTCAATAAAATCCTAACTTAGACTATTTATAGTGTTTATAAAATAACCCTAAAAATTATAGAAAATAGACAGTTGGCAACTGGTATGCCTCGCAGGTACGACTTAAAGGGTGACCTACGAGTCATAATTGAGGTCTCGTATCAGGTTTTTGATATCTTAGACTCAACTGGTATGACCCACTGGTATGAGTCCTAACTTGGGATATGACTCATATGCTCCTCTCGTAGTCCAGGCCTTCAGTTGTTGATCCAAAGTTTGGGCTCTCTGATTTCAGCTACGAGTACACCTATATGAGTCATAGTGAGACCTACGACTCGTAAGGTAGCCTCGTAGGGTTGATCTCCACTTAGTAGATTTCTAATTTTTTGGTCTCTAGGTCTTGTTAAGATAGTACCCTACGACCCATATCTTGGGTTATGGCTTGTAAGTGAACTTATATGTCCGATGCTTCAGCAAACTCTACAACTTTTCTCCAAAATCATGCTAACCTAACTTTTCTGCAAGAATAACACAGAAACACATAAAAACATAAAACTTCACATTAAGAACTCATAAAATCCCTTGTTTTAGGCATCAAATGTACTGTATTTTGACAGTACATCAACACCCTCAACTTAGAATTGTTGCTTTTCCTCAAGCGACAACTCAATCTATGTAGAAAATGAGAAATACATAGTAGCTATACTTATGACATATACATATTTCACTCTAATCCAAGTACCTAACTATTATTTTAAACCAGTTTGTAAAGAACTGAGCACAACAAAAACATGATGATGAATCTGTTAACCTAACTATGATAAGCTCAGGAGTATCGACCATCAACAATAACTAGTGCAATCATATGCTAATCAAGTAGTGCAAATGCCCTCACAAAAAAGAAGTCCCTCTCATTCACTCAAGAAGCATTTAGAATTTAGGGACTGAGGAAGCATTCTCACTCTCATAATTGAAATTCATACACAATGACTGGCACCATAGGCTTTTCTCTATACTCATCTTTTGGCTTGGTGATAAAGTGGATTTGGATCACTATAGAACTTAAGGGCTTGTAACATAGGTTCAGGGGCCTTTGGTTTGGCATTTTAGGCAAGTAGTGAGTAAAAGCTATCCTTAAACCATGTTTACCAACACTTTTTGCTTTCATAACCCAACCCTTTCCATTGAATCCACCCTCATTCTTCTGTTTCAAACTTTTCTCAAGTGCTTTCTTTTTAATTTTAACTGTGCCTTATTTTGAACTCAATTCTTGCTACTTTTTCTCAATTCAAGGCACTTTTCTTTTCTTTTTCTTCACTCAGCTCATGATTCTTCATTTTTTTCTTTGTTTCCCAACTAACCATCTCATTGTTATTACATTACCACAATAAGAGCCACCCTCAACTTAGGCTTTTAGCTTGAGGTGAAGTACATAATATCTATTCCCCAACCTAGGGCAACAATTTGTAGCCACCCTCAACTTAGGCTTTTAGCCTTAATTAAGGTTCACATGTTCATGGATAGACTAGGGCCAATATCAAGGTATTTCATCAAACAAGGTTAAGCTAGTAAGGTGTCAAGAAAGAATGAGTACATGAGAGGCTAAAAAATTTGGAATAAGAGATTCACTTACTCATTTGGTAGGTCATTTAGGCTAAAAGTGGGATCACTCAAAAAACAAAGGCCTAAGATCCTTTCCACATCAACCATATCATTAAGCCAACCTTAGAGTACTAAGGCAAGTTCTGAGTCTATACAAGATGCATGAATGTGTAAAATAAGCTCACAACACACATGGCATTGCACCCACAATCAAGTATAGACTCACAAGTCAGGCTTCAAGCCTCAACTCACCTTTACATTATCAGAACAGTCATTAGCAGATCATCAAAATGCATAAACGCATCAATAATCACAAGCTCAAAATTTTTGAGGGTACCCAACTTTTCAAATCATTCAAAAAGCATTTAAAGACTATGTATATTCCAATAGATAATACTACTACGAACTTATACATTATTTACACTACCTAAATATGCCTGTTCAATAGAAAATTAAACATCCACGAGGAAAAAAAATCACAGCAAGAAAACCTTGGGATCAAAAATAAAAAAATAGGGGAAGTTATGGACTTAAGCCTACTCAAACTTCACTTAAATCCATAACTTCCCACACCCTATCAAAATAAAATACTTTGTCCACAAAGTAAAGACAAGAATGAAAACCAAATACGAATATATATATATATATATAATAAAGAAATTGTCTAATAACAAAACAAAGTATCCATAGTGACAAAATAAGAACTGGGTCAAAAGAAGTCAAACATCATGGTGCATTAAGCACTGGTCTCTGGCTGGTCAGTAGGGTCCTTGGTCACTATCTCCTCTTCAGTAATCTAGGTCTCAATTATGTGTGAACTACACTTTCCATGTGAATGTTGCTCCTTCCGATCTCTCTGTATGGCTACCAACAAGATTGACTCCTGCACCACCTTCTCTGGTATTGGCTGTTCCACTGGGGCTGCTGGGTTATCAGGTCGAGGCCTCTTTTGGCTCATCTTTGGATTATCTGTCTCGAAAGGCCTCTTCCTATAAGTATGCGGGCGGTCAAGTAGACAGTCAAACACCTCGTCACCTACTGGTGCTACCTCCGGGACTGCAACAGGGGCTGCTAACATCTGTAGTAGGTCAACCTTGAACTTGGATAACTTCTCAGTGACTGCGCTTGTGTCAGCAGGCCTAGCGCCCTTAAGTCTTTGCTGGACTCTCGCCTAAAATACATTAACTCGGGCATCCGTCGCTTTGACTCTCTCATCTACTAATGCATGGGTGAATGCCTTCATCCTCTCCTCAGAGTCCCTCATGGTCTGGCTGAACCAAGGTTTGACATGTGCTGCTAAAGCCTAAAGTCGGGACTCCGCCATAGCCACCCTTTGAAATAGTACTTGAAAAGGAACAATAGAGATAATAGAATCAACCTGCAATTAGCTGCTGCTGGTGCTGGAGTACTAGAGGATGGTATAGACTTAGTCTCCATGGCTGGTATAGGTTCTGTAGTGGCTAGAGTAGTGCTGGTAGCAGCTGGAGGTGCACTCTAAGTTTGAGGCTCTACTGGAAATATCTCTGGCATAGCTAGAGGAACAACTCTTTATAGAGATACTGGGCTCTCGTCAGCCTTAATTAGACTGGAGTCCATCATACGCACAACCTCTACATGAGGGTCAAAGTGGAGGGAGACTCACACACTAGCTTCTTTGTATAATCTGTGTATCAGGATGGGGAATAGCAAGGGTTGTTGGGTGCGGAGTGCCGACTCATGAATCTGTTCTACCATAAGGTGAGCCTATCAATTTTGTACCCTGCTAAGATGCTAGCCAATAACATGACTCTCTCCAATGTGATCACATAATCAGTGAACGTGGGTCTATGCGCTAATGGATGATGGACCACAAAAACTTTTCCCTGAATGAGAGGTGGGCCTTAAAAATATACTCACTGTGGTTTGTAACCCATGTTGGCTCAACACTTTTCTTGTAAATTTGGCTCGCTATCCACCTAAGGAGATCTATTCTCAGTCCGGCATCCTTCTGATTAACCACCTTTCTCATATCTGCAGTCCTATAGTCTTACTCCACAGTGGAGTGTGGCACTCTGTAATTTGGCCCAAATTGTACCCTCTGAATAGTTTTTTCTAAGATATCAACAACCTCACCTCTGAACAAGACTTTACTCAATCATGGCTACTCAATAGGCTTTTTGTTCCTCAGAAGAGTGTTATGTAAAGTAGCATAGTAGAAGGAATATAATTCTCAGACCAAGTAGGGGGTGTACTTTCCCAACACTTGTGAAAGCCACCCTAGTCCATGACACTCAATTTTAGATTCTTGTCCCGGTGCACCACTTAATCCTATGTCTTTTAACCTTGCCTTTTCATGAAACCTCTTCATTAGCCTCCCTTGACTTTTTGGTTCCAGTCCCTTTTCATAGATTTCTCTTATGCCTGGGACACACCATCTTGTGCTTTGGGGGTCTGTGGAGGTGATAGTTTAAGTCGAATCGGCTGGCTATTATGGAATAGTATCCTCTGGTTGAACTTGAGATACCTCAAGGGACTCGGACTCAAAAAATGAGGCATCATCATCTGATCCTTCATCGTCACCCTCCTCTTCAGACAAGGAGGGACTATCCACTTCCATCAAAACCCTCGTTGTCTATGACCTCATCACGGGCAGATTAGCTTTAGGATCTGGGTGCATATTTATCTCCTTAGTGAATTATTCATCATCCAATGTCTCATCTCTCAGTCACTGTCCTAGAGTCGAGGCAGCACCCCTTCTGCTTCTTGGAGGCATGATATCTGAAAAGTCAACACATACCAATGCATGAGTCCCATCATGTTTTGTTCCAAAAATGATGAACACATAAAATAATCAAACAAGAAACAATACAAATACCAAAGTGAAAAGCAATTAAACCATATGCAAGGTTGCAGATACGAGGTAAAGGTACGACTTGTCGGGTGACCTATGAGTAGTACTATAGCCTCGTAATGCCAAGTTACCTGAGAGAAATATATTCTAGAATCAGCTACGAGATGAAAGTATGGCTAGTAAAGTCACCTACGAGCCTAGTATGGACTCATACCTTAATCTAGAAATATTTTTAAAAAATTAGATCTTGATCACAAGACCACCACTATGAGGTGTAGTAAGTGCTGCAAACCATAGGTTAGCTCGTATGGAAAGTGTTAAGGCACCCCAGATGATTGTTTCCTCCTACAAGGGGTACTATGACTCATAAGATGACTTATGAGTCATAGTGGATCCCCGTAGCAGAAAGCAAAGAGCACCTTGGGTGCCTCTCACCTTTCTATAATGACCATAAGTTAACTAGGAAGCATCCGAAATCAAAACACATCAATAACTCAAAATAAGCTTAATCACTACACTTTACCAATCATCCCAAAGTGAAATATGAATTCTCCCTCTCAGTCAAAGTATTTCCGTTATGAACTAATTTTGGACATCACCCAGTCTCAACATTAGGTTAGCACAACTGGAAACATGTAATAGTTCACTCAAGTTCATACAACAGTCATTACTAACAATAAAAATGATGCCACCCAAACTTGGTTTCACCAGATAATGACCCATAAATCATGTAATGGATACCTATACCCATAACACCAGACGTCATAATCATAAGGCAATAGTGGAATTAAAGAATCGACTCATTATAGGGGTGTAGACAATTCTAAATCATACTTATCCCACTTTCACAATCATTTTCACATGTTTTTGCTAATCGTAATCCCAAAACATTCACTCAAACACTCACAGCTCACGATTATTTAAGATGTATACCAAACTTAACCATGAAACCTTACCAGATGAAAGATGACCGTGTGATGAGAAGAAGAAGTTAGAAATTTGGTGAAATGCACTTGCTGGGAAATGTGAGTAGAAGGGGGTTTAGGGGATGAATGAAACAATGAAAAGTGATGTTTTCATGATTATAAAGCGACAAAAACCATTTCATGAAGGGACATAATGATCCAAAAGGCATTAGTCTTTAATATTCCAAACTGGGTCACCTTTTAAAATTCTATAGACCAGGCCTACGAAACCCCGACAACAAGTCGTAGGATGTTATACGACTCGTAGGTCCCGATCTTGTAGTAGACCTAACACTTAAGAAAATTTAAAATGCATATCTGGGCTCTACGAACCCCACTTATGACTCATAGGAGACAGTATGAATAGTAATGTTGGCTCGTAGTGTTTGTGCCAACTTTTGATACTTACTATTCCCCTTTACGAGGCATAACTACGAGTTGCAGTGGTCTGATGATAGAAGATCTTTCAAGCTTAAATCTCTCTACTCCTCATTTTTCTGGTTTGTTCCTACAATCGATTCCTCTAAATAAACTTAAATACAAGATAATACAACTGATTCAAACTCTTAACACTTACAACAAAACACTAAACTACCACCCAACAAATTAAGCCAACAAAAAATATCTCAAAATAATCCGAAACATAAAAGATGATTGGGTTGCCTCCCAAGAAATCCCTTGTTTAACATCGTGGCTCGACCATGCCATCATGGATAATCAGACTTCTCCATAAGTTCCATTGCTGCTCCTTCTATTCTTCTTTTGCTCATCCTGCACTGCCTCTAGTTTCTCAGAAAGCTACTCCATCCTATCTCCGAGCCTTTACATTGACATAATTTGTTGTTCTACTTTGTAGTTACTTTTGAAAACATCAAACTTTATCTCTCGAACAATATCATCTTGCTCATTGACCTTGATCAGGACTTGGTTCAAACATATGATCAATCCTTGTCAACTTATTAGTGATGCAATGCTAATGCGGTAACCTCGGCCATTTTGGTACATTCTCACTCTCAGGTTAGCTTGGGGGCTCCCTTCAATACACTAGTGGATGGTCCTGCCTGTCCTTGAAAGGGTTGGTAGATTTAGGCAACTGCAGATAGCTTGTCCATATGCTCGGTGATCTTATTAAATGGTCGTCTTAGAAATGCCCAATATTCCTCTCCAAACAATGCATCATCATATCCTTGATGCTTAGATGTTAGTGCTTGGTAGAAGCTAGCCGCCAATTCTTCATCAGTCAGACAATAATTTTGATTTGTTGTGAAGCACTACTTATACCTTTTCCAAGCTACTACCAAAGGTTCTTCGTAATTCTGTAGATTTTGCTTGTTGGGCGCTTTATAGAATCTTATAAGGAAACTCTCTGTACTTCCCCCTAGTTAGAACAAACATCTGGTGGGAGAATTGACCACTATTCTGCAGCTTCACTCCGGAGAGTCATGGGGAAAGCTTGAAAAGCCATGGCCTCCTAAGCAGGATGTCTTGTCCCAAGAACCCCCCTTATTGTTTGAGTAAAATTCTGCAAGTGAGTTTGGGGGTCTTCGAACTATTGTCTATAAAATAAGGCTCGCCTCTGCAATGTCTCCAACAAGTCAGTTGCGACATAGAGCTTTTGTTCAGTCATGGTGCCAACTAACCTGCGAAGAGGATAAATATAAAAAATAAAAGATAAAAGTAAAATACAAGAGAGTTTAGAAATTAACACTAGAACTAATTAATAGTGAAATCACGTCAAACTTAGTTGTATTCCTCGATAATGGCGCCATAATTTCTGATATGACGTTCTCACTCCAATAAGAAAGTGGTCACTATCAGTGATTAACCTAACCAAAAGGTAAGATCGAATTCATAGGGAATACAGTGTTTGACTATAAGAATTCGGTGTCAATCATTTCTAGTATCTATAACTAAAATCGCTAAATTGGGGGAGGGGGTTGTAATTCAAGAACAAAGTAAAAGAAACACTATACTATGATGCAGGAAAACACTCGATTTTAGGGACAACTTGGGAATTATGTTTCACATGGTTCGTTGACTCGATTAACCTAGATAACATAACTAGAATTAGAGATTCATATGCAGAACGATAAATTATGTTCTTCCAGCCCTCTTGTGAAGGTGAAAGTCGAATTTCGCCATGGCGCTTAGTCAGCAACCATGGCGTGCCAAAAGAACCGTTACCTATTATCCCAGTCAACCTCCCCTTGGTCACATTTAGTTGATAAACGATAACACATCAATCAAATTCTATAATCTATTTCTCTTTTTCTATTGAAGACACCACTAATTGCAAGCCAAAAGCTTGATAGATTGATAGTAAGCACAAAACAAGATTTATAATGCCCAAAATTAGGCTTTCCAAGAGGAAATGTGAGACTAAGCTAAAAACCTAAAAGTTGTCTTCAGAGTATCTTCAAAGATGATGTTTTCTTCTCAATTTTGAATCTCCTTAAATAAAACGCTAACTTAAACTATTTATAGTGTTTACAAAATAGAACTAAAAATTATTCAGAAAAGATAGCTGGCAGTTGGTACGCCTCGCGGGTATGACTCGTATGGTGACCTATGAGTCATAATTGGGGTCTCATATCAGGTTCTTGGTATCTTAGACTCAACTGTTACAACCCACTGGTATGATTCATAGCTTGGGCTACGACTCATATGCTTCTCTCATAGTTTAGGCCTTTAGTTATTGATCCAAAGTTTGGGCTCTCTCGTTCTAGCTACGAGTACACCTGTACGAGTCGTAGTGAAACTATGACTTATAAGGTGGCCTCATAGGGTTGACCTCCACTTAGTTGATTTCTGATTTTTTTGGTCTCTATTTCTTGCTGCGATAGCACCCTATGACTAATAGCTTGGGTTACGACTTGTTAGTAAACTCGTATGTCCTTTGCTTCAGAAAAATTTGCAACTTTTCTCCAAAATCATGCCAACCTAACTTTTTTGCAAGAACAACACAGAAACACATAAAGATCATAAAAACTTTTATTAAGAACTCATAAAATCCCTTGCTTTATGTATCAAATGTGTTGTATTTGACAGCACATCAGTCCACCACCACCCGTATAGAATCAAAACTACCAACATAAGGAGGTAAATGAACCATGAAATCCATGGTAATGCGTCCCCACTTCCACACAAAATAGGTATCCTTTGTAAATCCCAACTCGGTCACAAATGCTTACATTTAACCTACTGACATGTCAAACACCTAGATACAAACTCTGGTAATCCTTTTTCATGCAATACCGCTAGTTGTACTAGCTGAAATCATGATACATTTTTGTTGTCCCTGGATGAATAGAATATCTAGCACAGTGAGCCTCATCTAGGATCAACCTAATCAAATCATCCACCTTAGGCATATAAATTCTTCCCCTGATCATCAATACACCCTCTAAATCAAGTTTGGCTTCGTTAGCCTCCCCTCTAATCACCTTGTCATGAATCTGACATAGTTTTTCATCCTCAAGCTTATGACTCCTAGTCTAATCCATCAAAGAGGAATGAGCCTCGACACAAGCAAGTACACCACCATCCTCAGAAATCTGAAATCTCACCAACCTATTAGTTAATATATGAATCCCTAGCCAAAGGTTGCTCCTTAACCCTAATAGTCGCAAGACTCCCCATAGTAAAAGCTTTTCTACTCAATGCATCAGTCACCACATTTGCTTTACCAGAGTGATACAAGATGGTCAAATTATAATCCTTCAGGAGTTTAATCCACCTCCTCTATCTCAAATTCAAGTCCGTCTAGCTAAAGATCTACTATAAGTTGCAATGGCTAGTGAAGAAATTACAATAAACACTATATAGATAATGCCTCCACAGCTCCAGCACAAACGCAACAGCTTCCAACTCCAAGTCATAGGTAGGGTAGTTCTTCTCATAAGTCTTCAACTATCTATAGGAATAGGCAATCACCTTTACTTTTTGTATTAAGACTCTACACAACCAACCCCAAATGCATCACAATACACCATAAATCTAACACCCTCCTCCGACAAGGTCAGAACAAGAGTTGTGATAAACAGTACCTTGAGCTTTTCAAAGCTCTCTTCATAGCCCTCCAACCAATGGAATGGAACATTTCTCTGAGTAAACCTATTCCATGGAGGTGCTATAGAAGAAAAGTCCTGAACAAACCGCCTATAATAACTAGGTAGGCCTACAAAACTATGAATCTAGATAGCAGAAGTAGGACTAATCCAATCTCAAACCATCTCAATCTTTGTTGGATCAATGCGAATACCCTGTTTGGACATAATATGACCCCAAAATGCCCCCAAACTCAGCCAGTACACATAATTGGGGAACATAGCATACAATATCTTCTCTCTAAGCCGTTAAGCATAATTTCTCAAGTGTTGCTTATGGTTTGCCTTGGTCTTGTAGTAGACCAATATATCATCAATGGAAGCATTAACAAAAAAATCCAAATATGGTCGGGATACACCATCTATTAAATCTATAAAATGTTGTTGAGGCATTATTCAACCAAAATGACATAACAAGGAACTCATAGTGTCCATACTTAGTTTGAAAAACTGTCGTATGGATGCTATAAGCCTTGATCCTTAGCTGATAATATCCGACTCTCAAATAAATCATAGAAAATACAGCTGCACTTTGGAGCTGGTCAAATTGATCATCAATCCTATGAAAATGATACTTATTTCTTGTCTGTCACTTTGTTCAATTACCGATAATCAATACACATTCTCATAGAACTATCCTTCTTCTTCAGAAATAAGACAAGGGCACCCCACAGTGATACACAAGGGCGTATGAACCCTTTGCTCAAAAAATCTTAGACTTGCTTTTTTAGATCCTTCAACTCAACTGGAGCCATACGATATGGAGGAATAGAAATAGGCTTAGTGCCCAGCTCAAGAGTAATACCAAAGTTAATATCCCTGTCAGGAGGAACTCTACGAAGGTTTGTAGAAAACACATCAACAAACTCTTGAAAAATAGGAATAGACTCCATCAGTGGTAGCTCAACACTAGTACCACGAAAGAATACCAAATAAGCAAGAAACCTCAATCCACTAGTTTCTGTGCCCTAAAATAAGAAATGACTTTATGGGGGTAGAAACTACTTGATCTCTACCATAAAATAGTCGATCTATCTGGAATAGCTAAGGTCACAGTCTTAGTATAACAATCAAGAATAGCCTAATGAAGAGAAAGCCAACCCATTCCCAAGATAACACCAAAATAAACTATATGAAGAATAATCATGTCAATCCAAGTATTATAACCATCCAAAGAGACAAGACAGGATCAGTAAACTAAATCCAACACTAAAGGATTACCTACAAGGGTAGATACATGCACGGGCATAGGCATATAATCATATAATAAGTCAAACTTGGCAGAGAAATATGCAAATACATAAGATTAAGTGGATTCAAGATCAAATAATACAGATGTAGGCATGTGACAGACTAGTACAATACCTATAATAACAACATTTAATGCCTTAGCCTCAGGCCTCCTAAGAAAAATATAAAAGTGCTCACCTCTACCACCAACTTCCCAAGCAGAACCCCTACCTCCCTACTATCCTGCTGCATCACCTGTAACCTTATAAGGAGTACACACACCTGTACCTGGTTGCCCTTATCACAACCCTTAGTCTGAGGGGCTATATCTCTAGCTGAAGGAGCCTGATCTCTGACTAGTGCTACTGAATAAAAGTGGTGTGGCCCTACATGAGTCTGATGAGGGAAATATTTAAGCATATGGTTTAGAGAGATACACCCATAGCATAACCTCAGGTGAAGAGAAGATTGAGAAAATGGAGGATAAATATTGTAACCACCTCGGCCTGTAGGCCTTCGCTAAAAGATGGAAGATCCTTGCCCATGACTAAATGAACCACGAGGGCCTTGACCATCCTCCAAAATAGATATACTGTCAAAATACAGCAGATTTAATGCCTAAAACTTGAGATTTTTTATGTTCTCAATGTGAAATTTTATGAATTTTATGTGTTTTTGTGTTTGTTTTGTAGGAAAAGCAGGTTGGCACAATTTTGGAAAGATTGCAATTTTTTTTTATTTTTTTGCAGACTTACGAGACTCTCTACAAGTCCTAGAGTCATCTATAAGTTGTAGAGTTCATTTCATAAGAATTTCCAATATTGTATGAAAGTATGAAGATTTTAGGTTGAGCGACAGAAGAACTTTTTACGATTCATACTCCACTCTAAGAGTCGTAATGGGAGGTTTCGTAGAAATTTCTAGTGTTGGACCAAGTAATGTAGATATGCAATATGAGAGTGCAATATAGTTCGCAGATTAGAATATGACTCATGAAGATGTTTCATAGCAATGAAGTCCAACATTTAAGAAGCTGAACATGAAAGCCCGATTACGAGTCAAAAACCTAGTTATGAGTCATAACTGCGAGTCATAGTAGCAGTCGATCAATTTTTCTAATATTTTTAGGGACTTGTTTGTAAATACTATAAATAGTAAATATTAGGTCATTAGACAAAGTTTTTCATAGGTTTTGAGAGATTATAGCAGGCTTAGATAGAGAGTACGAAATTAGAGCTTCTTTAGGGTTTTAGACTTGGAGACTAAATATTGGAGAAGAGAATATACTTGTGGATTCATTGCATCTTTCAGCCTTGTGATTCTTAATACAAATTGGATTTGCTTGTTCTTCAATGTATTTAGGTAAGAGATTAATTGTGTTTTCTCAATTCATAGTTTCTTTATCTTCCCATAGCATGAGTGGCTAAACCCACAACTTGGGGTTGTGGAACCATGAAGATCTAACCAAATAAACCCAAATTATTTGCAATTCTTAGAATGGGTATTTGTATGTATTAATCAAATCTCTTTATTTTGAATGTTTTCTAGTGATGGCCAATATTGGAACTCGCCTAGTGTTACCTTCCTGATGTAGGTGGTAATGAATAGGAAAAGAGATTGATTAACAAAATTCGATGATGTGTTCTCATCTAATCAATCTAACTAGACCAAGGGGAGATTGACTGGGACTATGGGTAATGGTTAGTATAGCACACTATCGAGATAGGCCAAGTCCCATAGTAAAATTCGACCTTCACCTCTGTCCGAAGGGTTGGAAGAACTTAAATTATTGTCCTACATGCAATATTCTAGTTAAGAATTGTGATATCTGGAGATGTTGCGTTAATGAATAATGGGGAAAACAATACCCAAGTTGCTCTCATTATTGATTGTCTTCCATTTTAGTTAGTTTATTTTGAATTCTTATCAATCATTACAAAACTCCCTCCTTTTGGGAATTGAGTTAATACTTAAATTGTTTATCGGTGAATCGATTTGGAAAGTCTCTGTATTCTCTATAGGATCCGACCCTAACCTTGGTTAAGTTAATTACTTTGATAATGGTTGCTTTGACCTTAAAACATAGGTATATCTTGAGCATGATCAAATAAAATGATGTCATTGTTAGGGAATACGGCGAGACTTTGATTGAATTCAGTAGTAGCGTAATTCGAGTATTAATTTTTTAGTTCCCTTGTATTTTACTTTTGTTTTTGTTTTTATTTTTGTTTAGTTTCTTTGCAGGGTATACAGGTTTTGTATGCCCAACACAAGGAGTCAAGGCATTCCCTTAGCTTTGATTAACTTAGAGATCTAATAGGTTATAAGAAGAATGGCTCAACAAATGCTAATATCACGATTAATAAAGCTATGAATCAGAATGTTGATATTGATGATAGGGATGACAATCCACCTCTTTGGAGAATGGGCTACAACCGAAGGACTTCAATGAGAATGCCTATGGATGGAATCAATATAGATTAAATTCCATGGCCACGGATGTAATGGGAGCTATAGTGTTTCCACCACTACCAGCCGACACTAAGTTCACAGTTTCAAGTGGATTATTTCAAATGCTTTAAAATCGTGTTTTGTTTGTAGCTCTACCATCTGAGGATCCTCTTAGCCGTCTGCATAATGTAGCTTTTATTTGCAAGAGTATAATGGGGACTCAATCTTTCTATGGATACTGTAGGATTGCATGTTTCCCCACTATCTCTTACGAGTAATGCAAGGATGTGGCTATCTGAGCTCCCATAAAGTTCGATCACCAGTTGGGTGGATTTACAGAAGGCCTTTTTAGAAAGGTACTTCCCGAGGTTAAAGAAGCTCAAATTAAAATATCAAATCAACAATTTTGAGAAATTACCTAGTGACTCAATTAGTACAATGTGAAAGAGATTTACAAAGTGTTTGAGAAGTGTCCCAGACAACAAGATAGTAAATGATGCATTGGTAGAGATCTTTTATCATGCCCTAGATAAGAATAGCCAAGCTTGTATTGATACTATAATGGGGGGCATGTTCTTAGATCAACCTATCATAAGGATTGCCGAATAGATGGAACAAGTGGTCAAAACTAATGGTGCATAGAGGAAACGAGAGAGATATTTGATGAGTTCATGTATTGTTAATGTTGGTTCAGAGCAAGCTAAGATCAATGAGAAGATTATGCAACAACTTGTTCAAATCTTCACAAGCATGGATGTGGTGATTAAGCAAAATCAAGATAGATTATATATGGTAGTCCATCAACCTCCTCGAGTGCCCGTATATGATGAGCTTTATTATAATGAGGATGATTGCTTTGTGAGTGATCAAGCAGTGGTTTCTAGACCAATGCCCAAGGGTCGAACTTGGACTATTGGCATCAAGGTTTCAGGAACCAAGTTTGGAACTACAATAGAGAAGGAGCTTATAGAGATAACCGAGGTGGTTATTATGAGAGGAATAGGGGTCCCAAAGTTGATTGGGCTAGAAGAGATGGTGTTAAAAATGGTCCATATGTGCCACTCTATAATCGTGATACCAGGGTAAGCAACTCTAGGATTGAAGAGATGTTTGACCATTTGTTAAAGAAAGCTGAGACCCAAGATAAAACTCTAAGGGGAATGAGGTCTGATATTTTAAGTATAAATCAAAAGATAGAGTCTCATTGATGGCCATTAAGTAACTTGAGCAACAACTTGGTCAAGTGTCTACTCAATTAAATCAACACCAGAAAGGTATATTGCCAAGTAATATGGTTCAAAATCTAAAGAATGTAGGGCAATGTATGGCGGTGATAATTAGAGGTGGAAAGAGTACAATTGATCCTCTTATATCAATTGAGGTAGAAGATGCTTGTGAGAAGGTAGTTGCGGATAAGGATATTATTAAAGGAAAAGATTATGTAATAGATGGGGTAGGTGAAGTGGTTGAAGAGTCAAAGAAGTATAAGACCATCCCAAGGCCTCCTCCTCCTTTCCCTCAAAGACTCAAAATAGGGAGGAGGAAGGCAAGTTCAAACACTTCCTGTCAATGCTTAATCAACTATCCATCAACATCCCTTTGATTGAAGCTTTGGAGAAGATGTCTGGTTATGTAAAGTATATGAAAGACTTAGTTACAAAGAAACGAATTGTGAGTCAAGAGCTCTCTAAAGATCTCCAATGTTGTAGTGCCATCACTACTAAGTCATTGGCTCAAAAGCGTGAGGACCTAGGTGCTTTCACTATACTGTGCCCGATAGGAGATGTAGAGTTTGCAAGAGCACTTTGTGATTTGGGTGCTAGTATCAACTTGATGCCTCTTGTAATTTTCAAGAAGCTCAATTTGGGTACTCCTACTCCTACTAAGATGCGATTGTTAATGGTAGATAGAACAGTCAAGAAACCTATGAGGATACTTTATGATGTGTTGGTAAAAGTTGAAAATTTTCATTTTTCCTACAAATTTTATTATTCTTGATTGTGAGGTTGATTTTATAGTTCCTGTTACTTTGGGGAGGCCTTTCTTAGCTACTGGTCGCACCTTGGTTGACATGGAGAAGGGTCTGCTCATGTTCAGATTTGGTAAGGATGAGGTCATGTTCAATGTGTG
>JAOTQJ010090750.1:35180-45647 GCA_025642045.1 Solanum sejunctum
GGTCGCACCTTGGTTGACATGGAGAAGGGTCTGCTCATGTTCAGATTTGGTAAGGATGAGGTCATGTTCAATGTGTGTCAATAAGCAAGGAAGGACAATGATGTGAGAATGGTTTCAGTTATCAAGACTATTGATGATGATAAGTCAGAGCTGCCACTTGAGCTGCGATTGGGAGTTGAGACTTTGGAGGCAGTATTGATAAACTTTGACAGTAATGGTATCCCAAATTATGAAGAGACAAGTAAATGCTCGAGGGGTGTCTTTCAGTCCGAGATGCCAAACTAAACAAGAGCTGGATTTGTAGAATTGGGAGGATCCACCCACAAATCCCTCTATAGGAAGCCTACTGGTGTTAGATCTGAAAGCACTTCCATCATATTTGAAATATGCATTCTTGGGTGTTAACAACATTTTTTAAGTCATAATAGCTACAGACTTGATTGATGAGCAATTTATGCCCTTGTAACAGTGCTCAAACAATTTAAAAGGTCTGATTACAAATATTATTAGTATCCCTCTTGGGGTATGTACACATAAAATCTAGTTAGTTAAAGACTGCAAGCCGAGCATTGAGCATCAAAGACACCTAAATCCTCCCATGTAAGAGGTTGCTCGCAAAGAGATTATTAAATGGTTGGATGCAAGAGTAATTTACCCAATCACCTATGGCGAATAGGTGAGCTTGGTATAGTTTGTTCAAAAGAAAGGTGGTATCAAAGTGGTGCCAAATGATAACAATGTATTGATCCCTATAAGTCCATCGAGAGTGTGTATGAATTATAGTAAGCTCAATGTCACGAATGGAAGGATCACTTTCCAATGCTATTCATAGACCAGATGCTTGATAGACTTGCAAAAAAAGGTGGTACTATTTTCTCGATGGGTATTCTGGCTATAATCAGATCATCATCGCTCCAAAGGATTAGGAGAAGACCACATTTACATGTCCCTATGACACCTTTGTATTTAAGAGGATGCCATTTGGGTTGTATATTGCCCTAGCAATATTTCAAATATGCATCATGTCCATCTTCTCAGACATGGTGGATAGTACTATTGAAGTCTTCATGGATGATTTTAGTGTTGTTGGAAACTCATTTACGGATTGCTTGTCACACTTGCATGATGTGATGCAAAGATATATAAAAAGTCATCTGGTGCTTAATTGGGATATGTGTCATTTCATGGTTAAAGAGGGTATAGTGTTACGTCATAGAATATCTAGCAAAGAATTGAAATCGACCGAGCTAAAGTTGAGGTGATTGATAAGCTTCCACCACCTATCTCAGTAAAGGGTGTGAGGAATTTCTTGGGACATGCAGGGTTCTATCGAAGGTTTATAAAAAAAACTTCTCTCAAATTTCACACCCATTTTATAAGTTATTGGAAAAAGATGATAAGTTCGTGTTTGATGATGCATATATGCAAGCCTTTGAAGAGTTAAAGAAGAGGTTGATCTCACCACCAATTATTATCTATCTAGACTGGTCAAAGCCCTTTGAAATCATATGTGATGCAAGTGGGATGGCTCTAGGTGTTGTATTGGGATAGCGCAAGGAGAAAATATTATACCCCAGATATTATGTTAGTAAATCCCTGAATACAACCCAAAAGAATTACACTATCACAAAGCAAGACCTACTTGCATTGGTCTTCGCATTTAAGAAGTTCTGTTCATATTTGTTAGGAGCCAAAGTGGTGGTTCAAACAGAACAATCAACACTTAAATATTTGATGGCTAAAATGGATACAAAGCCAAGTTTGATGAGATGGTTACTCCTCTTTCAAGAGTTTAACTTTGAGGTCATTGACAAAAAAGGGACAAAAATCAGGTTGTAGATCACCTATCCAAGTTGAAAGATGGGGAAATGATGAAATTTGATAATGGATTGGAGATAAATGATTCCTTTCCAAATGAGAGAGTGTTGGCTACATTGTATGATCTTATACCTTGGTGTCCAGACTATGCAAATTATTTGGTGAGTGATATTATGTCACCCGACTTAAACATATATCAACGTTGAAAATTTATGCATGATGTAATAAAATTATTTTGGGATGACCCATACTTATTTCATGTATGTGCTGACGGGATTATTCGTTGCTATGTTCTTGAGGTTGAAATGATGAGCATACTTGAGGCATGTCATTCGTCACTGGTTAGTGGACATCATAGTGGGATTCGAACAACGGATAGTGGGATTCGAACAACGCATAAGATTTTATAATGTGGGTATTATTGGCCCAAAATATACTAAGATGCCCATGACTATGCCAAAGCTTATGATAGGTGCCAAGGAGATGGTGGGGTTACTCTCAAGTATGAGCTCCATCTAAATCCATTTTTGGTGATTGAGTTGATTGATATGTGGGGAATAGATTTCATGGGACCATTTGTTAGCTCACATGGAAACAAGTACATCTTAGTTGTTTTGGATTATGTATCAAAGTGGGTAGAGGCCATGGCTCTACCTAACAATGAGGGTAAAAGTGTCACAACATTCCTAAAAAGGAACATCTTCTCGAGATTTGGTACTCTTCATGTTATTATCAGTGATAGAGGTTCTCACTTTTGCAATAGAATTTTTAAAGCCCTTCTTGAAATTATGGAGTAAAACATAGGGTTGTGATGCCTTATCATCCCTAAACAAATGGGCAAGTGGAAGTGTCAAATAGGGAAATTAAACAGATTCTATCTAAGACTGTGAATGCAAACCGAACAGATTGGTCTCAAAAGCTAGATGATGCATTATGGACATGGACTGCATTGAAGACCCCTATAGGGATTTCCAGATATCAACTTCTTTTTGGGAAGGCATGTAATTTGCCCATTGAACTTGAGCATAAAGCAATATAGGCATTGAAGAAGTTGAATCTAAATTGGAATGATGCAGCTACCTTTAGATTGAGCCAACTCAATGAGCTTGATGAGTTTCGATTGAAAGCATATGAGAGTTTGGCCTTGTATAAGCAAAGAATTAAAATATAACATGACTTCCACATAGAAAACCACAATTCACACCAGGGGATTTGGTTCTACTCTTCAATTCCAGATTAAAGTTGTTCCTTGGGAAGCTCAAATCTAGATGGTTGGGACCTTTTTAGGTAGCACACGTCGTTGATAATGGGGCCATTGAATTGGAGAGACAAAATGGAGGAACTTTCAAAGTAAATGACCAAAGAGTCAAGCTATACCTTGAAAATGTAGAAGAGATCAAGATGGTTGAAGAATAGGATCTTGGGGAAGTCTAAGTACTCAAGATAGTTATGCTGTGCTGCGATTATAAATCAAGAATTGCTTGGGAGGCAACCCAAGGTGGATAGGCGCTTGGTCACCCATGTATGTTTTTGGCCCCTATGATCATATTTTTCCTTGATTTGGTGCATTGAGGACATTGCACTACTTTTTCGATGGGATGTGGGTAGTTATGGGCCTTGGTGAAGTCTGAGTAGCTTATGGTATATAACTACCCCAAATTTTGATCCCAAAGTTTTCTTGCATGTGTTCTTTTTCCTCTTGGATATTTAATTTTTGTTGAACCAGCATGTCTAGAATGTTTAGATAATATATATGGCATATAGTTCTTATACTTATAGCATATAACTTGTTTTTGATGTTTTATGTTATGATTTGAAAAATAGTACCCACCAAAAATATTTTGATTAGTCGTTAAATTGTAACCATACGTATTTGGGTGTTTGGCAATATTTATCTTGATAAGTGAGGAAAATTGAGATATGAAGCATTATGATATGTGAGTTTCTTGTTGATAATGTATGCAATGCCAGGTGTGAGTGAGCTTATTTTACCATATTCATGCATATTTTGTACTAATTCAAAACTTGCCCTATTACTCTAAGTTGAATTGTAGATTAAATGGATTAGGAGGTGATCCTAGGTCTTTGTTCTTTAATTAGTCCACTTTAGCCTAAAATAACCAACCAAATGATGTTTTATCCCTTGTTCCAAATATTTGAGCCTTGCATGTACCACTTCTTTATGAAATACCTATTTAGCCTAGCCTTGTCTAGTCATGAACCTTGAAGTTGGCCCTGGTCTATCCTTGAGCATTGTGAACCTTAGCTGAGGCAAATTTTCCAAGTTGAGGGTGGGTACCAAAAGTGGCCCTAGTCTGGGGAGTAGATATAGTTTACTTCAATATAGGCTGAAAGCCTACGTTGAGGGTGGCCGATATAGAGGTAAAATCATAAACATAAAGTGGTTAATTGAGAAAGAGTAAAAAAATAAGAACATGATGTACTGGGAGAAAGAAAAAGATGCCTTAGATTGAGATTAAAAGCAAAATGGTTTGTGAAAATGAGGCAAAAGCTGAAAAATGAGAAGAAAGTACCCGGAAAAGGTTACGAAGAAAAAAGGAGAATAAGGTGAAATTGATTGAGTTGTTAAGGTGAAAAAACATGGTTCAAGGATGGTCTTTAGTCACTATGTTTCCAAAATACCCTAGAAAAGCCCCATGAGCCTATATTACAAGCCTAGAAAGTCCTAGAGTGATCCTAGTCCAACTAGTTGAAAATCTGAGTCATGAGCATATGAGAAAGTCTATGGTATTAATCATGTGCATGAATATCTTTGTGAGTGAGTATGCTTGCATAGTCCCAATTCTAATCTTGAAATCATCATTGATTGTCTTATTTCAGACTTCTTTCTGTGAAGGCATCTGCATTGCATTGTTAAGCATTTAGCTTTGACGTGTTGTCAAAATACAACACATTTGATGCCTAAAACAAGGGATTTTGTGAGTTCTTAATGTGAATTTTTATGGTTTTTATGTATTTTTTGTTGTTCTTACAGAAAAGGTAGATTGACATGATTTTGAGAGAAAGTTGCAGATTTTGCTGAAGTGTAGGACATATGATCCTTCCTACGAGTTGTGGCCCAAGCTACGAGTCGTAGGGTGATCTCGTAGAAAGGAACAGTGAGAAATAATCAGAAATCTACTAAGTAAAGGTCATACCTATGAGGCCACTCTACGACTCGTATAGGTAGGTTCGTAGCAAGAATAGAAAGGTAAAATTTGGACCAAGAACTGAAGACCTAGACTACGAGAAGAGCATATGAGTCGTAGCCTAAGCAACGACTCGTACCAGTGGATTGTAATAGTCAAGTCCAAAATATAAATTACCTTATACGAGACCCCAATTGTGACTCGTAGTTCACCCTACGAGTCGTACCTGTGCGACGTACCTGCTGCCAACTGTCTTTTCTGTTTAATTTTTAGGGTTGGATTTATAACTACTATAAATACTTTATGATAGGGTTTATTTTAGAGAGACCGGGTGTGAAGCTTAAGAAAAAGACACTTTGAATATTCTCTAGAATATCTTTAGGGTTTAATGTTGGTTTCGATGTTTAATTGGAAAACCCACTTTTAGGGATTACAAGACACACATTGTATTCATTCTCCATTCATCAAAGCTTGTGGTTTGAAATTTGTGGTACTTTTATTCTTTACTTCTTTTGGTAAAACTCTCAACTATGTCATTTATTTGCATTATTGTTGGTTTTGCCTTAGCCATGAGTAGTTAAGCACCCACAACTTCAGGTTGTGGGAACCATGGGTATTTGTCTTGAAATAACCTAGGTTATGTACATTTCTATGATTAGAGTTTTGCATGTATTATTTATTTTCCTTCATTATGATTGATGTTTGGTGGTGTCCAACATCAAACTCTGCCTACTATCACGATCCCGACCAAGGTAGTGATGAATAGGAAAAGAAAAGTAGACGACAGAATCCAATTGATATGTTCTCGCCTAATCAACGAAACCTGACCAAGGGGAGGTTGACTGGGACAATGGGTAACGGTTAGTTAGCACATCAGAGTTGCTGACCAAGTCCCATGGTGAAATTCGACCTTCACCTTCACAAGAGGGCTGGAAGTTACCGTCCTGCATATGAATTCCCAATTAGAGTTATATTGTCTAGGGTAATTGAGTCAACGAACCATGGGGAACACAATTCTCGAGTTGTCCTTAAACTTGAGCATTTTCTTATATTGTTAGTATAGTATTTACTTTTTGTTTGTTCTTAAATCACAAATCCCCCCTCCCCTCCACCACCCCCTCCATTTAGAGATTTTAGTTATCGATGCTTGAAATAATCGATAGTAAATTCTTATAGTCAAGCCATATATTCACTGTGGATTTGACCCTAACCTCTGGTTAGGTTAATTACTGACAATGAATACTTTCTTATTGGTCCGTGAACATTAGGTCATCAAAAAATTATGGCGCCATTATCGGGGAATACGGCTAGGTTCTTGACTTGATTTTACTGTTAGTTATTTCAAGTATTAATTTTTAGATTCTCTTATATTTTACTTTTATTATTATTTTTGTTGCTTGATTTTATTTGCAGGGTGTACTAGGTTGTATGCCCAATACAAATAGCCAAAGCAATCCCTTAGCTCCGATTAATTTGGAGATTAATCGACACTTTAGAAGAATGGCTTAGGTGAATGAGGATATCATCGTTGAGTAAGAAATAAATATGAATAATGATATGAGAAGAGAAGAAAATCTACCTCTGAGGGATGATAGGCCATAACTTAGGGATTTCAATGAGAACACTTATGGTTAGAATCAATATCGCTTGGACATTCCTTTGGTTGAAGCTCTTGAGAGGATTCCTGGGTATGCTAGATGGATAAAGGACCTAGTTAAGAAGAAGCAAGAAGTTAGCCAAGACCTCTCCCAAAATTTTCAATGCTGCAGTGCCATCACCACAAAGTCTTTGGTGCAAAAATGTGAAGACACAGGTGCATTCACCATACCGTGTACTATTGGAGAGCTTGCATTTGCCAAAGCACTATGTGATTTTGGGAGCCAGCATTAACTTGATGCCTCTTGCCGTGTTCAGAAGTCTAGGTTTGGGCACCTCTGTCCCTACCAAGATACGATTGCTAATAGTAGATAGAACAGTCAAGAAGCTTGTGGGGATACTTTATGATGTGCTGGTCAAGGTAGATAAATGTATATTTCCACAAATTTTGCTATACTTAATTGCGAGGTTGATTTTACAATTCTTATCATCTTGGGGAGGCATTTCTTAGCCAGAGGTTGCATGTTGGTTAATATGGAAAAGAGGCTGCTTACTTTCAGATTTGGTGAAAAGGCAATTGTGTTTCAAGTTTGTCAGCAAGATAGAAAGGATTATGGGCTTTAGGTCATCTCAATGATTGAAACGGGTGATGATAATGAAGTGGAGGTCCCGGTTGAGTTAAGACTAGGAGTTGAACCTTTGGCAGCCATGTTGATGAATTTTGATGGTGAAAACATTCCTGATTATGAGGAGATGATAAATGCTCTTGAGGTATCATTTGGGCCTAGACAACGTGCCAGGTTGGAATTGGATCTGAGCAATAGGGAAACTCTGCCCAAGAAGCCTTTCGTAGAAGTCCCACCTGAGTTAGAGTTGAAGGCACCAGCGCATCTAAAATATATATACTTGGGAGAAAATAATACGCTATCAATCATAAATGCAACTGATTTAAGTGAAGTACAAACAGAGGCCCTTGTTTCAGTTCTTAAAAAATTCAAAAAGGTTATTGGGTGGATAATTGCAGACATCACTCGCATACCTCTATGTATATGCACTCATAAAATCCAACTAGTCAAGGATTATAAATCGAGTATTAAACATCAGAGATGGTTGAACCCCCTAATGAAAAAGTTTGTGCGAAAAGAAATCATTAAGGATTAGACGTAGGAGTCATCTACCCAATCGCTGATAGTGAATGGGTTAGTCCAGTCTAGTGTATTTCAAAAAAAGATGGTATCACAATGGTGCCCAATGCTAAAAATGAGTTGATTCCCATGTGACCAGTTATCGGGTGGAGAGTGCGTATGGATTACAGAAAACTTAATTCTTCTACGGAGAAAGATCATTTTCCTATGCCATTTATGGATCAACTACTTGATAGACTTGTAGATAAGGGTTGGTACTGTTTCCTTGATGGATATTTAGGGTATAACAAAATTGTCATTGCACCTGAAGATCAAGAGAAGACAACTTTTACATGCCCATATGGTACCTTTGCATTTAAAAGAATGGCTTTTGGATTATGTAATACTCCAGCAGCATTTCAAAGATGCATGATGTCTATTTTCTCGGACATGGTTGAAAGCACTTTTGAGGTGTTCATGGATGATTTCAGTGTGGTTGGCCAATCTTTTGAAGAGTGCTTGCTATATTTGCACGATGTGTTACAAAGGTGTGTTGAGAATCACCTAGTGTTGAATTGGGAAAAATGTCACTTTATGGTCAAAGAAGGCATTGTACTGGGTCAAAAATTTTTGGGCAACAAAATTGGGGTTGACAAAGCAAAAAGTGAGGTTATTAAGAAACTACCGCCATTGATTTTTGTGAAAGGTATTAGGAGTTTTTTGATTCATGCAGGGTTCTACCGTCACTTTATAAAATATTTTTCTAAGATTTCATAACCCTTGTGCAAGTTATTAGAGAAAGATGTCAAATTTGTGTTCGATGATGCATGCATGCAATCCTTCGAAGAATTGAAAAGAAAGTTGACTTTGGCACCTATTATCATGGCTCCAGATTGGTCCAAACCCTTTGAACTAATGTGTGATGCAAGTGGGGTGGCTTTAGGAGTAGTTTTAGGGCAGTACAAGTAGAGAATTTTGCATCCTATTTACTATTCCAGAAGGCACTTAATGTGGCTCAGAAGAATTATATAGTCACTGAACAAGAATTGCCACCCTAGTCTTTGCTTTTGAAAAATTTTGGTCATACTTGTTGGTAGCTAAGGTGATAGTGCACATAGACCACACAACACTCAAATATCTTATGGCAAAAATGGATGCAAAGCTGAGACTAATCAGATGGGTACTCCTTTTGTAAGAATTCAACTTTGATGTGATTGACAGAAATGGCTCAGAAAATCAGGTAGTCGACCATCTCTCAAGATTGGAAGATGGAGCTATGGTGAAATTTGATGATGGTCTTTATATCAATGACTCCTTCCCTGATGAGAAGGTGTTGGCGGCCTCACATGATCTCGTACCTTGGTTCACAGACTATGCTAATTGTTTGGTGAGTGACATAGTGCCTCCTGACTTCAATACCCATCAATGCCGCAAGTTTATGCATGCCGTGAAGAAATTCTTTTGGGATGAACTATATTTATATTGTATTTGAGCTAATGGGATCATCCGTAGATGTGTTCTCGAGGTAGAAATAATGAGCACTCTTGAAGCATGTCGCTCATCGTTGGTAGATGGCTATCACAGTGGAGCTCGAACTGCTTATAAGTTACTATAGTGTGGATATTATTGGCCATCTGTACATCAAGACAGATGCCAAAGAGAGGTAGGAGTCTCGCGAAGGTAAGAACTCCCCCTTAATCCTATTTTGGTGATCGAGTTGTTTGATATTTGGGGTATTAAATTCATGGGACCCTTTGTTAGCTCCCACGGTAATAAATATATCTTAGATGTTGTTGATTATGTCTCTAAATGGGTAGAGGCCATAGCCTTACCAAACAATGAGGGCAAGAGTATGTAATCATATAAAATTTATGAAAATATAAATTTTATAATATGATTCAAATTATATTAGATTTAAAATATATTATTCCAAATAAATATTAAGGATTAATATAATTGGGTTAATTAATTAAGTCCAATGAAATATAGATTTAATTAAAAGCTCACATTTATTTATCCGGGCTATAAAAGATGACCCACTTTATTAGGCCCAATATCATATCATCCTAAGAGTCCCACTTGATGTCACATGTCGGATGACGTTGTATGCCAAGTCAAATAAAGAAATCAATAGGATCACACTATATGTCAGAATGTCATGGCATTCCTATCTCAAATCAAAGGCCAACGAAAATACACTACATGTACGGTGATATGTCTCAACCAATCAAATATCGTCATGTCACTTAAAAAGAGTCCTATTCTTATTACTTTTCCTGTACCATGTCACCTTAAATCTGATTGGCCAGAAGAAAGCCTGATTCCATTATAACTCAAGGAGTCCTATTCTTATCACTTTTCCTGCGCTATGTCACCTTAAATCTGAGTGGCCGGAAGAAGGCCTAATTCTATCATGACTCCTCTATTCTACAACTATATAAAGGGGTCCTCATAATTCAAAATTAACATCAAGAATTCTAACAAGAAGCCAGAGAAAGCTCGTGGATCAAACACACAGATTTCTCTACAAGAAACAAGAAGAATTCAAGAAATCAACCATTCAACTTCAAGAACGCATCAAGATCAAGACCACCAGATTTAAGAACAAGCCTAAAAGCCTTTAGATTCAAGTACAAGTCAAGATCAAGTTCAAGAAAAAGATCATATCAAGTTCAAGTTCAAGTTCAAGTTCATCAAATTCATATATCAAGATCACGACCAGCAAATTCAAGAACAAGCTAAAGAGCCCTTGAATTTATATTTGAAAAGGTGAATCAGAG